>JAUOBU010699811.1:0-10205 GCA_032360585.1 Nereis procera | reverse complement strand
GGCAGGGATCACAGATTCTGTAAAGTCAGGGGGAGTAAGTTCGTGAATTGATTTGGTCTGTGGGGAGAATAGTTGACTGTGATGAATCACAAAGTACTAACCCTCTCACTCATTCATCTACTTCCAACCATGTGGCTATTTAATCAATTCCTATCTCACACTAGCGAGCTAGGAATTGATTGAATAGCTACATGGCCAGATTTTATTTCCCTCTACAGTTAGCTTTTCATCTCATTCCGATTGGACCATTAGAAGCCTTCTAACTGGACTTAAGACACACAATCTAAGGGGGATTTGGGGGGTTATCTTTAGTGAAAGGGTTACAAGCCAGCTTTCATCTGTATATCACAAAGGCACTTTCATCATTCATAGAGATTATTTTTAACATTTCCAGTCCTGCAACATGAACTTAGTCGCAATATCTATGGGTGATTTCTGCCAGATCCTAGCATAATGTTCAGATGGATTTTACTGATGCCAATATTCAATCAATCTAAAGCTCACCCATGAAAGGCTGAATAGCAACATGGCCAAATCCTATGACCCACTTCATCTTAGTTTTTGTTTTATTACAATCATGTATGATCCTGCCAAAAGGACCTCAGATGCAATATCTATGGACACTTGTGCCTGATATGAACATAAAGGGGTTGATACTGCAAGCAAATATTTGTTATAAATATAACAAACCATGCATATGCCAATGTTGCCAGCAGAAAAAGCTCGATGTCATTTCCCATACTGCACACATCCTCCTCTTTATCTCTTTCATGCTAGATTGATTTTCATTGATGTGGATTGAGTTTGGCCATAAGCAACAATCATGTTGCGAGACCGGGAGGTGACACGTACGCTCTCGAAGAAGGAAGTTGGAATGCGATGGCGGGACAAAGCAAAAAATATGCAATCATATAATAAGCGTGAGGTGGTGAACCTGATAAGAAAGAAAGGCAGACAATCAGACCTGGCTCAAACGACCGCCTGATTGCTAGTGAAGAATATAGGGCCCCATGCTCATAGATGTGATTTTCCAAAGATGATTTTTTTATGCGGGAGACTGAAGTGCGAATGTCAGGGACGATCAGAATGTTCCTGGAAGCCAAGTTGCTCGCGACTGCCCTATTCAGCCCTAAACTAAACCATTTTCAAACTGACGAAATGTTTTGTCTATTCGGAGAAATAGCTGTGTCCCGACAAATCATATTTATTTATTTGTTCTCTGCGGTACAGAACGTGATGATGTGAACAGCGGCTCACTGTGGTGTGGTGAGGAATCAATCAAACCAGAGGTTGTACTAAAGCCTAAGAACATACCAGCGCTACGTAGCAGTGATCTGTGTGAATAGTTTTCGATACTAAGAAATACTAACAGACTAGGAGATCACTCAGATTAACATGGTGATAATTACAATAATTATCTCATACCTGTATTCATGAATATTAATTTTTATCGATAATCAATAAAGGAAAATTAATATTCTTGAAATATATCAATGATCAGTGAATGCAATATCGAAAGAGTATAAGATATTTGAGCGTTATGAGCGTAATATGTGTAACTATCTATGTTTGAAAGGCAGCGAGATGGGGCCATGTTTCAATCCACGACAAGGACCAAAATAAAGGGATCTTGAATTTTGAATCTTGAGTCCAGTTGGAGCATGTATACCTCACGTACTCATAATAGGTCATAGAATCACTAGTCTTCATCAACCCTAAAATGAGATTATGCCTGCGCCTAATCTCTCTCCTCGAGCATCATCTAACATCACTATATCCGAAATACTCATTATGAAGACTTGCAAAAATGTAACACATATTACGTAATCATAGTATTACATCTTTTAGGGGATGTATCAGCTCCTCCACATGATCTCATGATCAAAAGCAGCAAAGTGCATTGGGAAAAATCCCAATTACAGTTGAATGATGAATATATACAAAGATTTCAGGGAAGTCATCATCGCCGAATAAACCCAAAGGTGCAGAGATGTCCTAATATATGACATCTGTCCATCCAGTTAAATCCACACTAACGAGCCCCAGAAGCTCAATGTTTCTGTTTTCTTTGATAATTGAATAAATGGAGGGATTAATGAATGAAGGAATAAACGAAGCAATGGCATACATATCGAGAACAGGGTCTGTTCAGATGGCAATTTCACCAAGTTTCAGCGTGATCTAAGGCTGTTCAAAGCGTTGGGAGGCCTATGTTATGAATGTCATGATCTCGAATTGTACGAAAAAAAATTAGAAGAAATTCATAAGTCATTTATAAGTCATAAGTCATAAGTCATAAGTCGTTTATTTTAACTCTTGGAGATGAAGCTTGCGCCTCATCTCCCTCTCCTCGAGTGTCTCAGTACAATTCTCCAGATATGAACATATTGCACATGCAAGAGTTATAAATAATAGTGCTTACATAGAAAACTAATACAGAGAAACAGCACACCATAGAATGCTGTTATTAGATGACTATATACAATGCACGAGAAAAATATATACATCCCAGTTCGTAGTTAAAACCATTCATACTAATAAATCACAATAAATCAGGTGGCATTCCAAAGTGTTGTTCAATGTATGGTCTTATGGTAGAAACTGCTGACTGGTACAAACTGGCCATTTTCAAACTGCAGGTTAACACACTACGGACCATTTCACTGGTTTTCTGTTACTCGTTATGGGAGTTGGCTGGTTATAGGGCAGCCTTGTATTACTTTATTTTTGAAAATATTATAGGTCGGGCTTTCTCTAACTTCATTGGTGAGCGTATTCCAGTTCACGCTGCCTCTCACTTCGAACCTTTTGTCACCAAAAACTCTATGTGATCTAATTACTACTAGCTTGTTCGATACTTGTGATCTGGTGATTTGGCCCACACCATCAGCATTTTGCTGATCGGCTCTGCTGAATAAATTATTCAAGAAAGAAGTAGACATATTGTTAACACCTTTGTATACAACATTACTGGTATGGGATCCTCTGCGGTCTATTAGAAATTCTAGTCCCAGGTGGGTATGCATATCAATCCTGGGCATTTCTGAGTCAGCCCTCATAATGATCCTGCATGCTATGTTTTTCAGCCGCTGTAATCTATTGATATTCTCAATACTCAGGCCATCATAGCAGACGTCACCGTAATCATAAAGCGGCAAGATCAGGGATTTATATAGCATCAGTGCTATATCTTCAGAGATGAATTCTCTCGCTCTTCTAATCATTTTAAATTTGAACATTGACTGCTGGTACAAATAATCAATATGCCTTGAAAAGGTCAGTTGCTTGTCTAGGTAGAGTCCAAGGTATTTGTAACTATCGACTCTCTCTAGATAAGAACCACCCATTCCGATCCATATATTTTGATATTGTGGCATTCTACGTTTGTCAGCAAAAATCATATATTTGGTTTTGTCGACATTGAGGGTTAATTTGTTCTCAAATAACCATATACTAGCATCGTACAGCCCCAATTGAAGATTTAATTCCAGGGTATCACTGTCATTTGCATTAACATATAGGGCCCTATCATCGGCATACATCACAACTCCACAGTTTTGAACATGGTCTGGTAGGTCGTTCAGGTAAATAATAAAGAGCAGAGGGCCCAAAATGGATCCCTGGGGGACACCACAATTTATCTCAGCTTCACTGGATAATTGTCCGTGTACCCTAGTGACCTGACTTCGCCCATTCAAGTACATCTTAAACCATTCTATTGTTGTATCATCAAATCCATATTTGCTTAGCTTGTACAATAGGATGTCGTGATCCACGGTGTCAAAGGCCTTTTTGAGATCCAGGTAGGCTACACCTGTTGCCCCTCCATTGTCTAAATTATTCAAAATGATCTCTAAGAGAAAAAATATACAAGTGCTAGTCGAATGTCCTTTATGGAAACCTGACTGGGCATCACTTAGAAGGCCTTTGACACCGAGGTATGTGCTCACCTGTGTGTGCACTGCTCTTTCTAACAGTTTGCTACTACTAGGCAAGATACTTATTGGTCTATGATTTCCTACTTTTTCTTTGTTTCCAGCTTTATACAGGGGAACAACTACTGCTTTTTTGAAATCTGACAGAATAATATTGGTGTAAATAGAGCTGTTTACAATGTGCGTTAGAATAGGTACCGTTGTGGTGCTGGCTATTTTAAGATATCTTACTGGAATGTTGTCCAGCCCAGTGGCCTTGTGGTCCCCAATTCTAAATAGTTCTGATCTAATAAAGCTTTCAGATACGTGTGTAAGTTTGACAGGGGGTTCTCCTTCCACTGCTCTGTTTAACATGTTGGGCCGGTCTCCTACAAATACCTTAGCTAGTTCAGATCCTATTGTGGAGAAGTATTTATTGATGATTTCTGCTATTTTCACCGGGTCTGTCTCACCCTCAAGTTTTCGTAAGTGCTTTACCAGTTTACTGTTTGGCAAGAGCTTTCTGAGAGTGGCCCATAGCTTCTTTGGATCATATTTGTATCTTTCTAAACTATCGAGGAAATAATTTTTCTCCAGATCTCTGTTGCGCATATTCACAAGGTTCCGAATTCTCTTGTAATTTTGCCAAGTTTCATTTGATGGGTGTTTGTTATGTATATGTTTGAGTTTATCTCTTTCTTGACCTAGTGTGTAAAACTCCCTATTTCCCCAAGCAACACTATCTTCTGGTATGTCGATTTTTATCCATGGTGCCACTATATCTAGTACCTTTATAAATCTTTCTTTGAAAAGATTCCAAGCCAGCTCTGGGTTCATTTCACTTAGGACGTCGTCCCAATTTTCATTTGATACAGCCTCATTTAGTCCATCTGCACATAAGTTTTTATGAGTTCTGATCGTTATCCTTTTCTTTTCAGAGCTCAGGTTAACTTTTTTCCTAATCGTGCCAACAATATCATGGTCAGAGCTGCCATGACTGAAAACCTTGCAGCTATTAAATAGAAGCGGGTTATTTGTAATAAAGTGGTCTATGCAGGTAGACGTTTCTTTTGTGGTTCTGGTCGGTATTTTCACCAGTTGGTCAAAACTGTGCTTTTCTAGCCAGTCTTTGTATTTCCTTAGCTGACCATCTCTATGTCTTTGCAGCCAGTTGATGTTGAGATCTCCGAAAATATTTATCTCACAGGTCGATATTGTGGTTAATATCGCGACTGACTCTTCTATTAGAGACAAAATTTCTTGTAGACTACCATCTGGCAGTCGGTATATACTCGCTAGGTACGTTGCTCTAGTGTGAGGTAGATTTAGTTTTACCCAGAGGGTTTCTAGGTGCTTGTTACTAACATTGATCACTTCAATGGATGTGTAGTCTATTCTGTCAGCTATGTATATCACCAGCCCCCCACCACAACTTTTCCCCTGAGATGTATCCCTATCATTCCTGAGAGTGCTGTACCCATTTATATTAATTTGTGAGTCACATACGGAATCTGTCAATCTGGTTTCGCACAGACAAATAATATCTGGGTGACATTCATTTACATTATCTACAACTTCACTGTGTTTCCTGAATAGACCGTTGATGTTCCATGAGATGATTTTTAGCCCTTTGGATTTGATGGCCACCCCCAACCCTTCCATACTTTCTACAGATGTACATGTTGTTCGTGGCGTCTGGTCAGTGATGTGCTTGTTGCTAATTTAAACATGGCTAAAAGAAAATACTCTGGTTTGCTTCTAGGTTTGTTGTCTGTCTTGTTTGTTTGTTTGTTTGTTTGTTTCGGTTTCTGGCGGTTCCCCCCTCTCCCCACTATATGGGCTTATGCTGGAAACTGAAAAGTTGGATAGCTTTCCGTCATGGTCTGATTGATAATCTACATCAGTTATAGTATATACCGATCAAATAGGATGATGTTGTTGTTAGTAATATTTGGTATATACAGATATAACATCATAGTAGTGATAACAGTCAGATATAAATGCAAAAGAAAAGAATACGGTGCGATACGAAGTCATATTTTTGTGAGTTCAGTGCCTTAATAGGATCAGCATATGTCGTGTCCTTGTGTATCACTAGTATGTGTCATTCTCACGAAAGGATTTGTTTCCCTTCGAGCTTAGACCAACGCTCAGGCGATTTGTGTAGTACTCTTTTCATCATCTGCATTTGGCAGGTGACTACTTATTTCCTACATGGATAATATTAGTTTCACCAGTTGTATGGACAAGTGGCTACTTACATTTGTAGTTTGGCACATGTTTGCTGTATAGTACTCTTTTCATCATCTGCTTTAGACAGGTGACTACTCATTTCCCAGCCTTGCGTTACTACTTTCACCAGTTGCATAGACAAGTGGCTACTCACATTTACTAGGTCGAACCTTTATCAGACGATCGCATAGCTGTCATCCATCTTTCTCGGTGAAACACTTCTATTTACGAAGTTCAGGTGTGGTAGCTGTGCTGGTTAGATCAAGTGGGTTTTGTGACGTCTTGATGTTTTCTTTCATCATCTGCATTAGGCTGATGACTACTCGGGTCGGTAGTTCATCATAGGTGACTACTGTAGATCTCGATTTCATCATCTGCTGTTCGCAGGTGACTACTTTAGCTAGACCAATTTCACATCATATAGTGGTACACTCCTATAGGACCACGGAACTCGATGCTTTCATCATCTGTGTAGAGACAGGTGAATACTCGCACCTTGTACAGCTCCAGAGTGTATGTTGTTTGGGAGTTCTATCTGTAATAGATTGGAGTCAGCTTTGGTGTTTCGGACTCTCTGTTATAGGGTGACCAGCTCCCTAGGACATTGCTGGTTTCTTTCAAGAGCATGACGCTTTCATCATCAGTGTAAGACGGGTGACTACTCACAGTCATTCTTTCAATTTCAATTGTGTTAGTACGTACGACTCCAGTTTTAGTCGATATCCAGTTTTAGAAAACAAAACCAGTCTTCACTCCTCTTGACAGTGCATCAGTCAGACATGGAGAGCTGTGACATTTTCATTATCTGCTTTGGCAGGTAACTACTTCTGTTGATCATTTGGCCACTACTAGATGAGTGGGTGATATTCTAATATTGTCGTTTGCCAGGAAAAAAACCCAAAAACTTACACTCCAAGAGACAAATCTTTTCATCATCTATGCATAATAGGTGACTACTCAGATTGCTCAGGGTTAAGAGGGGGTATTCAGATTCACATTTCTTGCATTTATCCCATGATGCACTTGACACGGGTAATCACCTTGTGGGTAGTCATTGGTTTGAGTCTGGTGTGTGATATAGTACTTGGTTTGACTTAGACACTGGGAGCACAGCCACTTAACTATGTAGGATATAGTAACTGGTATAGAAGTGATTACCTTACTTCAAGTGCTTGGCCTGTTTTTTTAGCTCCTTCTTCGCCTTGCGTTTGCTCTGTCTTTCCTCCCGCTTGCATGCCGTTATTTCCTCATATTCACTTGGAATTTCCAGTTTGAGCTTACTCCAGCTTGCTCTGATATGGCGGTCCCAAGCACTGATGATTAGCTGTCTAGCTAGAGCACGGTATCCGAACATGTTGAAATGGATTCCATCATCGAGATACATGTTTTCATCAATTTGGTATGGCATGGGCTTGGGCCTACTTGGCTTGTACTCTGATGATGGTGTTTTCCCATTTGATAAGAGGTCGTGCTTGAAGCGTAGGAGCGGCAGTTTCAGTGTAGTTTCAGCATACCTGTCGATCTCATTAGCCAGCTTCCAGGCTATGGCACCCCATTTTCTCCTAGGAGGTATGGTTATAAAAATCACTTGAGCATGTGGTATGAAGAGCACCAGATGGTCCACTATGTCTCTGACCTTTCCTCCAATTCGGGACGTTAACACTTCTATCTCCTCCTGGATTTTTATTTCATCCAGTCCTTTCATCTCCATGTTTTCCAGCCTGTATCGCACTGAGTCGACATCATTGGAGCCTACCTCTAGGAAGCAGAAACTGTCATTCCTATTCTCATCCATGCACTTCTCATAGTATTTGACCCACCTGTTACCCAGCTCTCTCTCTGTTACGCCAATAACTCCTTTGACACCTCTCAGCCTGTCGAGCATGTTGGTTGTTTTGGCTCCCCCAGAGTAAATCATATGAGTTCAAGTGAGAAGCAGTTTCTCGGCATTGGTAATGGCCATGCTTTCCCGGTGTCCCTCCCACAAATTCATGACGGGTAGGACTTGATGGATTTAGGACTTGGTCTGGAAATCGGTGATGACTGTCAACATGATAATCATAATGGCAATGAAGATAAATCATCAGCTTATTTCGTGGTGAATGAGATCCATCTCTAAGTATTGCGGGTGTTGTGAGACATAATGACACTCTGGGGTCACTCGTCCTCAATCAGATGTGGAGATGATATAACATAGAAACATATAGACAGAAGAACATACAGACGAGTCGACTGACAAAGAGATGAAGAGAAGGGTACAGAGAAGTAAAGAGAATAGAGAGAAGTGAAGAGAAACAGAGAGACAGACAGACAGACAGACAGACAGACAGACAGACAGACAGACAGACAGACAGACAGACAGACAAACAGATAGATGGAACCAACATCAAGCCAGGGAGATATGCCAGGTAAATCTGTCCCACTTAATCACAGAAGTGAAAAAGAAGTATTGGACCTTGCTTGTACAGCAAGCATCTTTCGTTGGATAGACTATACCCTTGAGTAAGATGCGCTTATAGGACCAACCAGACTGTTGCTCAGAACATGAAATCCTACTCAAGGGATCAATCTCTGGGTATCACACAGCAAAGCTTGCGTGCACTGTCAGGAATTTTTAACAAAGTAATCTCCAGAACAGTGAATTCCTGGACAGACTATAAATTGTCTGGTGCCGCAAATACATTACATGGCAGCAAAAACCGAACAACACATTGTTGTTCACACACATCGCCATCATCTTCCTAGCATGTTTCTAACCGATAAACATTATCTGCGTAGTTTACTTATTCTCTCCCTAAGCCATGCAGTATACTGCTGGTACGAGAGAATGGATAAATAACATTCATAAATGGGTGAATTCCAGCCATGAACCAAGTAGTGAGGATGGGAATAGTTTCATTCGATGGTAATGTACACAGGAAACACACTGGTGCACTATTTGTGATGCCATGAGGTGAATTCGTGGCAGCAAAGGAGTTTTAGAAGGGGCAGACTTCACTAAACGGATTTCAGCTCCACAATGGTTGTAGCATGCTCGGCAGCATGCAGTGAATTTGAGCAGCATTCTCGAAGATTAGCTTCGTCAAATCTCAACGTATATCTGCGGAAAATAGTTCTGCCTGAGAAGGTTGACGGGGTCCAATTCTAAAGCCCACCCGGTGGAACCGGCTGCACAATTAGCTTCATCGAGGCCATCTCCCTGCCTCATGACCAGAACCAAGATTGGAGAAAGTTCACTGAGGTGATCTGTCATCCGCCTGAAGACACTGCTCAGTGAAGATGGTCTGTCCGAGTTCATGTTCATAGTATTGCCAGGACCGAGACTAAATATTTATGTATGCCAGTCGGTCCGTCCGCCCATCTGTCTGTCCGCCTGTCCGTACTTACGTACATATCTACGTACGTACGTATGTATGTACACACGTACGTATGTATGTATGTCACCTAGCTAATAATGCATTTTACCTTCTTTGCACTTGCTGTATGCTTGGAATTCAGGCTCTGTAATGCCTGTTATAAACTATTGCTAGATGAGATCAATTGATTAGATAGAGTTCAAGGTTCCATGCAGCACCAAAACGGTCATATTGAGACATGGGAGCCATTAAAATATACTTTATTGTATGAAAGATGAATGCAGCACAGGGAAGGCCCACACTTCATTTTGACACTGGTGATATCATCTAGACATAGATGAAGTCCACGTGGCCAGGGTGCCAGACACGCTACTCCACTCCACTCGACCAATCAATTAAGATGCCAAACTGTGGGCCAGTGGACCAATACCCGATTCACAGCTGTGCTTTGATCTATCATTGATTGCACAGAAAAGGTCGAGAATGATCGCAAAGCCATGTGCCTGTGGGATTCTGATCAGACTGACACCAGGTCCAGGCTGGATGTGTACTGCTTGTCCTCAGGACTGAACTTGAGTCACATGACTAGGGTGAATGAGTCCAGCCATTCTAACAAGCTTGCACTGACTGGTAGAGGCATATGACTCAGGTCAGCAAGTCACGTGACGAGTCTGTGAGTCATACATAATCTGATACCGCGTTA
>JAUOBU010698700.1:0-10206 GCA_032360585.1 Nereis procera | reverse complement strand
TTACATGAAGGAGTGCATGCTGAAGAGAGATCAATTTGATAAGAAGCAACATTTTGACATCATCTTGATCGATGATCATCGATTGATAGTGATCTATAGTTTGGCAAAGACAGAGAAGTCTGTTAGATATACACTTAGATAGCCATTTTCATCATCCCAAATGTTGACTGAAATCTTTGACCTCTTATTCAAATTCAAATTCAAATTCTTTATTTATCCTCGGACAACATATTTACAATTGTAGCACATGACATGTACATATCAATCGACGCGAGACTAACAGGACAAACAAACACACAACATAAATATGTACAAGGAAATAGGTAATATACATATATACACTGTCCTCCCTTATCTATATTAGGTAATATTCCTGTAACTTACATCTGCTAATTCATGTTTCAACCCAGGCCTCAAGTTGGGTTTTACAGTTTTCTATTGTATCAGGGAATCCTGAGCAAAGACAATATCATTTATTATCTGGTATTTGAAACTTCGGAGGCTCTGACTATTTCTAATGTACACTGGGATGTAGTATCACAACACAGCTCGGCGATATGCAAACTTACAAATACTTTTTACCAGTCTGGTTCGGTAGATGAAAAGATCATTTCTCTCTGTGGCCCTTGTCTCACGCACACTCACTGTACTAACATGTAAAAACATATCCTGTAGATTTGTTGGTGCATTTCCTGACATGATTTTGTACATCATTGATGCTACATGTTGACACCTTTTTACATCCAGCCATTCCACACCAATCTCATTGTGCATCGCATGTGCTGATGCATACCTATCTTTTTTCAGAATAATGCATAAGGCACAATTTTGTACCTTTTGTAAATCATGAGCTCCCTTCAGAGTTAGGCAATCATAAACAATATCTGCATAGTCTAAAGTGGGCAGAATGATGCTATTGTAGAGTTTCAGGCCTACATTGCGGCCTATCGTTTGCCTCAAACGTCCCAATAACTTGACACGTTTCAAGCACTTGGAGCTCACCTGTTGAACATGTTTTTCAAAAGTAAGATGGCCATCAAGTACTACCCCCAAATATTTGAAATTATCTACTGTTTCTATATTGTTTCACAGATGAGTGATAGGTAAATTTCCCACTTGCTGTAGTGTCTGATGGGTGCCGAAGAACATTTTTGTTTTAGTTATATTTAGGCTCAATTTATTTCATTGGAGCCATCGTGCAGCCTGATCTAGTTCATCTTGCATTATGTTACACAAGGATGTGTAATTTTCTGCCGATACCGATATCGCCGTATCATCAGCATACATAATAGACTTGTTTAGAACAGATGGCAAATCATTAATATAAATGCGGAAAAGCAAGGGTCCTAAAATAGACCCTTGCGGTTCACCACATAATACTGGCCTCGAAAAAGACGCAACATTTTCTACCTTGGTCACTTGGCTTCTATCTTGAAGATAACTTCTAACCCACTTCACAGCACATTCTTTCACACCCATTCCATGTAGTTTACTTAGTAATATGTGGTGGTCTACCGTGTCGAAGGCCTTTTTCAGATCCAAAAAGAGCACCCCAGTCAGTGTTCCCCTCTCCATGTTGTCATACAGAAAAGAGAGGAAACGAAGAAGGCATGTCACCATGGAGTGCCCTTTTCGGAAACCAGACTGGCCCTCGACAAGGTAGCCACCACTTGATAAATGCTCGTAAATTTGAATATGCGCAACCTTTTCAATTATCTTACCTAGGGTTGGGAGGATAAAGATCGGACGATAGTTAGTCGGATCATCCGTATCTCCATCTTCAAAGAGGGGAGTAACACATCCTTCTTTCCAGGGGGCCGGGAAAATATTGTTTTCAAAACTTTTGTTGATAATATGGAGAAGGGGTTTGAGGATACCTGTATTTTTTATCAGGAACGCAGTGATGCCTTCTAGTGCGCATGAACGTGAGGATTTCTGGGATTTAATAATATCTCTAAGGGTTTCCAAGTCAATGGTTTTAAACAGGAAAATTGGTGGGTTTTCTGGTAGGTCAGGATCATCGTCAGGTATTGGAGGGATTCTATCTTGAATTCTAGCCCCAATTGAGGCAAAATGATCATTTAGTTCATTTGCCTTGTCAACGGGGTCAGTCATGCCATGTATTGTTTTGATAAGTTGGGATTTGCTATACAGGGGCCACAATTTCCTGAGTATTTTCCAGGCCTTTGCCTGGTCTCCTTGGTAGTCTTCTAGTGCTTCCCTTACATAATTGCGTTCAAGATGATTTTTCATAGTTTGTGCTGCCTTCCTAGTGAACACACATTTTTGTTTATTGTTTTCTGTTGGCCTCCTTTTAAAAACTGCAGATGCATGCTCTCTCGCATCTATTAGGGAAAGATATTCTGAGGTAGCCATGGTACCTTATGCTCACGACATTTTATCCTTTTGTAGGGGGCATGTTGATTTACTATTTTCATGAATACAAGCTGAAAATTTTTCGCTGCCTCATTTACATTCTCAGTTTTCAAGATTTCAGACCAATCAGCTTGATTTATTGAAACTTGGAATTTTGATTTGTCAAAATTTCTGTAACTTCTTGCCCATATATACTTAACTCTCGACTTAGGTTTAAGTCTCTTTCTGCTGACAAAAATAAGAGAGTGGTCACTGAGACCCGGATCCATGACTCCACATATACTATAAAATTCCTCATTTGAGACATACGCATGATCAATCAGCGAGGCAGTATCGACTGTTATTCTAATGGTTTTGTTTATTAATTGTTCTAGTCTTAACCGTTTTGCGAGGGACATTAGATTTTTCGTATGAGGGTCATGTAATTTTAGCAGGTCAAAATTTATATCTCCTAACATGACAATGTCCGGATTTCCTAAGCTATAGATATCAATGACTTTGCCTTCTAGAACCGATAGAGCATTTTCAAGGTTTGAACCAGATGATCATGGAGGCCGGTGGATGCCGCTGATATATGTTTTCCTTGTATCCTTTAGTTTCAATTCTAACCAGATATATTCAAGGTCTTCATTACAGAAATTCCAGTCAACTATATGAGAGATATCTAGGTTTGACTTCCAGTAAGCAGCAACTCCACCACCACCACCACATCTACCCAACCCAAGGTCCCGATCCAATCTTGCCATGGTGTATCCATCAATTTCTAGTTCATTAGTTGATATTGAGGTATTTAAATATGTTTCCCCAAGTAGAAGCACATCTATATCTGCCCTTACTAGTAATAACTTAATGTCATCCAGGTTTTTATATAGACTCCTGACATTAAGGTAGCATATACATATTCCTTTAATTTCTTTCAGAACTTTAGTTGCTACTGATAGTTCATGGGAGAGATCTTGAGTCATTATTTGTATAAAGAGGCCCGACTGTACAACAATTCGAGTGGATGGGTAGTTGTATACTACTAGTATACTAGTAAAAGGGGTGGTAGGTAATAGAAATGTTCTAAGTAGTGGTAGGATACAACAGTGGGGTCAGCAGAGGGAGGTGAGTCGCATGGGGTGGAAACGTCATTTATACTGGCTATAAGGGAACATGATTTCATAAACCTTTCTGTTATATCCTTGCTTGCATGTCAGCATCAGTCCAGGACGACTGAGACTGGCATAGTGCATGACACTTTTGTCTTGACTAAGCCAGCCCGGTCGGCCTTGGACAGAGGCTCACAAACCTACATTGAGACATTATGACCGTGAAGTTAATGCCATCCTAAAGTTGCGACTTGACGGATTCTGTAGATTTAATCCATCAAGAAGAACACATCGTACCAAGAACACTTACCCATATTATAGATACAAGACCTCTATTATTTGATTCCATCGAAGATGGACATCTAGACCGAGACATTGACAATTCATATTAGATCTGGACCAAGAATATTTCAAATCGTCAAGCGTGCATAGTAATTCCACAGACTGTCACTAGGATCTCTGTTTATCACGTCAAGATGCGGCCGAGTAATACATGGGGACGTCATGACACTCTTACTGACTGTTGAACATCCGCTCTCAATTTTCATACGACCGATAATTATAGACATGTTTCAACATCAGCACAGGACGACCTCACCAGCATTGTGCATGACACTTTTGTCTTGACTAAGCTTAGTCCGGCCGGCATTGCACAGAGACTGATAAAAATCATATTTTACACAATGGCATAATAGCTTGGCAGTCCTGGTTGTTTGATCACATTTCACAACTGTGTTGTACGCAGAGTTCACAATGACCCTTATGGACATGAGACAGTCATTATTCGCAGCTCTGAGAAGAGATCATACACAGCTGTATCTTGGTCTTGTTAGCATAGAAGTTCCCTAAGATTGAGCACAGCACATGTCTCGTCAGTCCAATATAGCCAAATTCATTGAGATGTACATGATCCTCCCATAGCATCCCAGGCATCACTCTATCCTCATAGAAAGAGTGACAGAGCTTCCCTCTCTTCATCTCGAACAGTAACGGACAACTCCTAACCTTGATTTTCAAACGCTCGAAAATAAAATACTCCATCCTGCTGGCTGTCAATTTGGTCTCCATGCTCCACCATTTTCGTGGTAACATGGAGACAAAGGACAGTGTAGCTAGGGGAAGATTTTCCTGGAAGAACTTGACAATGGAGATTAGTTGTTCCCTCATATGACTCATGAAAATTTCCATCTCCTTGTTTATTCTACTCTTCAGCCAAGCTGTTTTTGAAGAGGAACGGAGCTTTTTGATACAGGCGTCTAGATCATCTAGATCATTCCCCCAATAGCAATTACCACATAATAAGTATTGGGGCATGTGTTCATGAATCGTTGCCACTGGTTTCCCAAGTGTTTTTTACGTGGTGGTAAGTCAATGCCTTGTATCAGTTCCAACAAATTCAACGATTTGGCTCCTCCCACACCAATATATCCTATCTTACCAAGTAGTTCTTGATAGATACCAGTACAATTCTGGCTTATGCTGAAACGATGCCATCTTACTATGTGAGAGTCACCGATGAAGAGGATTTCTGGTACACCATCTGCTCGTATCTTGGGAGTCAAGTTGATCGGGGCATCCTTAGAGATGGATCCAGTCTGCACACAGCCATTCGATGCTCTTCATTCGAGGGATGCTGCAAACAGAGAGACCTGTGATCACATATCACATATTACTAGCATAGTAATTGTAGACATAAGATGGTGATTACAGTATCTCCTTCATTGTTTATTCCGTTCTTTGCCCATCCATCACTAGTTGGTGGGAGAAAGAACGCAGGAAGAAGAAGAGGAGACCACCAGGACACTTCTATCCAGAATAGATCTGCACATGATTTGTATTTTACCGACCAGAGAGTAATTTGTCAAAGCACTTCTGATAAGACAATACCCCATGGTTCAGTAAAAGAGGACTGTCTTTTCATACTGAGGAAATATTGAGATGGAGATGAAGACCGTCAAAACACTTCTATTATGACAATCAACCTAGGTGATCATATCGAACAGAGGTATTTGTAGGATGGGCATTATTGGTTTCTATTCTAGCACAGAAAAAACTCACAAAGTATCTCTTATCACCTAAAATGTTGGCAGAATTCGAAACGTAAGGCTCTGCTTTGATTTCCATCGAATATGTGTGTAGTGGGTAAAAGCAGCATGTCCTTGCGCAAAAACAGACAAATGCAAAATATCTATAGGTGATTTGCTGTCTTCCAAAGTCGCGCCGGTTAGGAGTATTGGTGCATGACAGCAGGTATCCAGACGTCGATCACGTCGATAAAAACTTTCAATTGACTAGGCTTCACCTGACTTTGTGTCTATTCAATATTACTTTCGACCATTTCATATTTACCCTTATAGGGATTGTCTGGCGTTTGGGTATAGCAGTATGCGGCCTTCCTTTACGAACCCCCTTGCGCCATGTGTACATCATCATTGTTTGGCAGCCATTTGCCGGATGCTTATGAAAGGCTCGGATATTAAATCTCATAGGTTTCAAAATCCATGCCATTCTGCTCAAATCTGTTGCTGACATCTATCGGGTAATCATACACATGGTGATTCCAACCGCATCCGCCTCTAGCTCCTCTATGTACAGATTGTCAAGGATACCGTCCTCTATTGTATCCCACTTTTGCTCTATGAGCATAACTCACACGCCCTCTATAGGTATTATTTCTCCATTTCTCTCCTTCATATACATCATTGCTTTCGGACGTAGCAAAGAGCTGCCAGTAAGTAATCGAATTGAGTGATTCCTCACGGTAGCTTGTTTGTGAGGTCTGACGATTGTAATCTGGGTCCTGGTTATAGATTTGATCATCCTTCTGTTGGTTAGCGTAATGTGAGCTGCCGTTTTGTGATCACTTAGGAACATCACGACAAATCTGTGCCGCCTTCTGATTCTCCCCAGATCTTCTTTCAAATGTGCTTGGTCTCCTTGTTGATGGTCTGTTTTGCTCTCGTCTTTGTGGTGTAATTTCTTTGTTTGGAGGGGCACTGTGTCTATTTTGGTACATCTCATTTCTCTTTGTTATTTCTCTCAGATCAGATATTTTGGTTGGATTGCTACCTTCATTTTCACAGGCAAAGATCAGGCTATCGTGGGACCATGTGCTATATAAGAGGCCATTGTTTCTTGCTGTGCGTGTTTGAAAAAATATCACATCTTGCCTAGCCATTAAATGTTCCCGGAAATAGATTTCTGAGCCTTTGAGCCCTCCTTTTGCCCTTATCAGGTCTCTCTTCATTTCTACTTCACAGAATTTCACTTTAATAGTGGGAGTTTTCCTGACTGATCCTGCAAACACAATCTTGTGCGCAAAAAGTATGTCATCCTGTCTCACCTCTAGATTAAAACGGTTTTTGATCATCAGAATGATGTTTTCCATCATAGAGATGGGAGTGTCCATACAAAGACCATCAATGTGTAGAACAGCTAGTCTTTCTTGTCGTTCTAAGAACTCAACTCTAGATTCATATTTTTGGGCATACTGGGAACTGTTATCTATTTTCTTATCCAATCTGTCGCAGCATGAGCCTAAATCCGCCATGTTTTCAAGTATGATCTGCTCAACATGATGTCTCATCTCATATCGAAATTTTTCATAAATTTTTCTCTCTATAATTTCATTGAAATTCTTGTCAAATTTAGATTCAATTGTTTGTTCAATTTTAGCCTCTAGTCCTTTCTCCAGGCCATGCACCACTTTTCCAAGGTTGATGAGTTCGTTCGATATGTTTCCTATTTCAGATGTTAACTTTTCAACATGCTGCTTTTGAAAATGTGACAGTTTCGTGTTTATATTCTCACACAGATCTTTTTTAAGCTCTTCTCTCAGTGCGACTAGCTCTTTGGTCTCACGATGCTTTAGAGCTTCAAGCACGCCAGATACAATATCCTGTTGTAATTTTGATAGATCTAGCGCCGAGATTGGGTCATTCACGGCGATATGCTTGGAATCAGCTGACATGCATGACTTGTTACTCTTGTCAGTGTCTGCCTTACATTCTGCTTGGTTGATTTGTGGTTCAGGAAGGCTCGCGGAAGGGGGATCAGCAGTTGAGTTTGCTGTAGATTCCGTATCTCCTCGTACAGCATTGACTAGTTGTGACCCCGGCGTAACCCCAAATGTGCCTTGACGTGGGCGAGTGAGATTTGGTGGTAGGTCGTCTAGAGTCGAGTTCAGGTCCTGTTGTTTACACTGGTCCTGACCAAGAGGTATTTCTTGTGAGGGTGAGGGTGTGTCAATTAATATCGAGTCTTCATTTGCACTTTCTGTTAGTTCAGAATCGGAGAGATTAGTACTATTTAAGTCAAGTTTTCAACATCTTCGATTTGGTGTATTCTCTAACATACTTAACATATTTGCAGATCTTTTGTTTGATTTGAGCTGATGATTCTGAGCTGATTTGGTAGGCGTGGCCCTAATATCAGAGGTCTCAATGTGAGTGAAGGGGAGGATGGGCATGCATTTGCCGCCATGTTTGTTGTTTTCTTTGTTGCTGTCTTGTTTGCGCTCCGAATTTTCAATAAGTATTGGCACTCATCGAAAGCTTTGCTGGACTTAATTTATCGCTCTCTTGGATCTTGGATATATCCTCCAGCTTCTTGTCATTTGATTTGCCTCCAGACATCTTTTTCTGTGGCATATTAGCGACTATTTCCACCCCTTGCTTAATGTCTGACTACTCAGTTCGCAGCGCCATCTACACATCATTATTGAGGGGTTGCAACTGCTCTTTCTCACACCAGTGATGAATAACGAGAAAAGTTCAGTTCCCAAGATAGGTTTCACAGCAAAGTCTGCCATTTCATCCATTGTAATAACATTCTTCAGAAAGTTTCATCATGGGTCTGGGTTGAATTCTTTGGCTGATACCCCCTCTGCATGTACACTTGGTTGGCATATCACATTCGACTGTCTTTATTTGTGGTGTAAAAGAGAATGTAGATTTACACTGCCTATTCATTTGCCTTATTGATTATTCTCATGGACCCTCCAATGTTCATATCAGTATTTTCATATGAGTAGTTATCACATCATCAACCCACAGCTCCATGCCCGATGACCTGAGAAAGAGCAAGCAGCCAATTCCTCACATATCATTTCATTCTTCTGGTTCCTATTCCATTCTCATCAGACTCTCAGAAGCATGGAAGTAACAATAAGCACCATAATACATATTGAAATTGAATAGGGTACCTCAAAATATGATGAACATCATGGGCATTTGTCACTGCTGCTCACATTAGTGCATATGATCATTGATGCAGTGACATGACATAGGGTGATTGTTGTTGTGGAACTTCAGATGATGCTGCATGTGATGGTGATGGTACAGTGACAATGATCTCGCCCTCAGCTGCACCGTTGATGAAGAGTATGTGAGATGAGTTCTTGGAGTGACTGAAGCAACAGCCAGATCAATTTTATGTAGGTGATGATTTGGTATTTGACAATGTAATTGTTAATCTCGAGTCACCAGTTTTTGTTTGTTTGAAATGCTTATTTCAACATGATGTCAATATACATAATACATACACATTTTCATACTGATCATGCATTTGATTTTATGATAAAATATTTTGAGGCCCATGTGCAAAGTATATACATAGGTAAAATGTGTTAGTTCCTGCTTGATTATATAGAAGTTAGATGACGACTGGCATGCACAGATCCCAGACAAAAGAACTAACAAGAGTGGACCATCAATCACATGTAAGAAGACAGGCGAAGTGGCAGTCCACTCTTGCTAGCTATTATACTACTATTCATCAATATTTGGATCTGTATATTCATATAAAGTTTGATTTCCAATTTCACATGCCAGTACTGAGCATACCAAAATACCTCATGTCTTCGACATATCAGTTATTCCAGGTCAATGTAGTACATCTTTCTGAAAGCTGTTTTTCAAGTTTACAATGATACGCCATTCTTAACATGGGGAGGCAATGCATTATAAAAGATAGCCCCTCCTATGCTAATACATCCCCTAGCTATCCATGTCCTTGTGCTCATTGTCTTGTTCACATAAAATTACCAGTGGTACATACAGGTGCCATAACATACATATACTTAACTAGTAATGCTTCTTATTCCGTTATTCCTCTATATATGCAGCAATCTGGGATTTAAAGAGTTTGTTTGGAAGTATTGGGCAGCATCTTTATGGTTCAAACTACAGTGATAATTACATATCATGGTCAGAAGACACATAAGAAGGTACGCCCAGACAAAACTTATTGTTCAATTAGCGAGAATGAATGCACACCTTTGATTAAGATGCACTAGATACCAAACATTTCCAGACCATTTTAGAAATGCCAAAAACCTGCAGATATAGAGAAATTTGATACATTGCTGCATGAGTGAATCTGGGGTTTTTGGGAGACAAACATTTTAGTTCAGGTGAGTCTGAGTCTGACACAGATTTATTGCTATTTTAACAGAAAGCCCCTGCCAATAAGCCATGCGACTTTGCATGGGAGAAGCTGAAGAATCAATCTTGTTTATATGGAATCTATCTCTGATTCATAAATCGAATGAATTACACATCCTGCTGAGAGGTTCACACAGGAAACAAGAAGGGGTGTTTGGATACCGTAAAGACAACCCATTGTGTGTGTGCATGCTTACACACATGCACACACACACAAATACACGCACAAACACACACACACACACACACACACACACACACACACACACACACACACACACACACACACACACACA
>JAUOBU010694258.1:0-10214 GCA_032360585.1 Nereis procera | reverse complement strand
GATGCGGCATTACCCTTTCGCTACTTCATCAATTACCACCCATCAATTCACACCTCTCGCATATCAACTGGGGATTGAAATAGCAACATGGCCAGATCAAATCCACTACTGCATCTCGATTCCACTTCATCCGGATTGAACCATGAGAAGCCTTTTAACCGATCCAGAAAGATTCAATATTCAAGTGTGACTTGGGGTCACAGTAGTGAGAAGGTCAATGAGATGCGGACACCATTGTAGAAATTTGATATCTTTGATAATTAGGATATGCTCGATTCTTCATTTGGCTGGTTTTCCCTTCTGATGAGTTTGATTGTGAAGAAGAGTTATATGGAATGGTCTTATCCAAAACGCGATTGCAATGTGTCCCAGTCACCGTTGACGATAAGACCACTTCCATGTACCATTATTCTGAGAGGTTATGTTTGATATGGAGAATTGGAGGAGGACCGATCAAAAATGTTTTTGACACATGTAACACATATGTATGTAGAGAGACAACACATAAATTTGCTGACACTGAAGATGATGGGCTAACACGACACACGCGAAGATATTTTTATGCAGTGATGGCCCATAGCATATACAACTCCAACCTTCTCCGCCTAAGCTCTTGTCAGGGACTCATAGGTAGACCAAAACAAATTCCTTCATTCAGTCACATGTCGAATCCTGCATTTCGGCTCTCTCTAGGGGCTCCTGGTGGGTTTATGTAACATCCAGACGTGGGATATTGTGTTGCCTCATTTGGTACTGCTGCAGAGGATTCTTCAGATTTGGGCAAATTTGCTTGATCAACAAATTGAGTTTTTCAGTCTTATATCAACTGTTTGGCAATCAACTGATCAACCACCAGGAAGAGCTGATCGTTTCGGAGGTCCATCCACTACTTTCTCCAAATGTTTGGATCCTTCTTGAAAGAGACCTCCAGGTTTCAGCCTCGTCATTCCTTCATGGATTTTGAGAGGCCTGAAAAGCCTGATCTGACGTGTTGGCATATCACTACTTTCCCACAGTAGGTGAGCAAATCCTCAACGAAACAATCATTTAGAACCCTGGGTGTGCTGCTCGCGATGCATGAAGGCTAGATTCATAAAGGTAAGCTACAACATTTCGAACAATGATGTATATTGAATATGATACTTCAGTGTGCTTCTGAACTGAAGGCCACAGGCTGTCATTTTTTCGGTCGATCATTCTGTCAGGGAGTAAAAAGATATGAAGATTGATATGTCCCAATTAGAAGGTGCTGCTGAAGTACATAATCAATCCCCAGGAGGACATTTCATATAAGTATTTCAGACTGACGCAGATGCATCACGTGCATCTCCTGATGGTTCGTGAAATGGCCTGCCCACCGCTCACATCCATATGTTATGTCGACAAAGCAGGATCTCCGATCTCAGCTCATGCCCACCAAGCTCAGATATGAAACAGTTGATGAATGGGAATTAACTAGACAAAATTGATAATCAGAAATGTGCAGGTACATATCTGAGTCAGATTCTGATTTTTCCCGATCACACATATATGATTTGTCATTGTACACTGAGCCAGATGCTTCAGTGATACAGATACCACATTATAATTGTGTGGATCTCACTCTGAAAGATTCGAGGTGCACCTAATAGAATGGTGAGTCAGCTCGTCGCTGGGCCTCACTGCACAATGATGAACGACAACGACGGGGTGAATCCAGACGACATAATCAGCAAATACCTCTGGGTGCAATGAACTGCTAATTCTCTCCTGTGTGGATCATCTACGTGTCCTGTATTAGCAGCAGATGTCAACGTTTCGTTAATTCAATACAAGCATTGCCAAGTTATGAGGTTTGCTCAGCAGTGACAATTCCTGTATCAGTGAAACGTTCCCCTTGCCTATTTCTTGTTTCTGAGCGGATGAGCCTGAAGATATATATGCTGGCTGTGTTTCTGGATTCAATTCTTCGTTGTCAACTGTGTTCTCGCTATAGCTGGCCCGAAGTCGGCAGGGAGCCATACCCCATCTGGGGCCGAAAGCTGGGGGCTGAGTTTGGCTGGCTGCTGGCTGAAGGTCTGCTCGCTTGAGTTCACTGTTCACAAAGGAGAATTCAGCGTCTTCATTGTATATTGTGACAGGTGCAATGCTTCTGGAGATTCAGAGATCTTCCCAAAATCAAATTCTTGCGACCGCATCCGAAATGAGGGCGCTGAGCTGTGTGTTGCAGTAATACCCTATAGTCAGTGTACTACCTACACGTGATTGTGGACAATATACATTTCAGTCAAGACATGCATATCTATTCTATGATCACTTGCTAGCACACTGTTATTTGGTGCTTGCGTGTGGGCTACACATTGGCGTCATTGCAATAGTTCATTCCTTTCAAACATCAGCTTGCAGCATGACTAATCCCCCAGGTTTCTCCTCGCAAGCGTTAGAGTAGCGCACACTTGCTCCAAGATAATCCACTGTCAATAGATGACTACCTGAGGTCTGATCTAGACGTTGCCAATCACAGCAGATTGTCAACACATCCTCGTCGGACCTTCCCGTGATCGCGTATGTGGTAAATAAAACATGACCATGTTGCTATTACATTGATTCACAGTTTATCATAGTTTGATGTGACAGCAACATGGATGGGAAGATATTTCATGTGATGATCTAAATTGATGTAGGATGTTGGCCTACTCGTGATGACATAATGACGTCACGGCGTCGTTATAGTGACGGCATGAGCTGCTATTCAAGTGTGGGCTGCACAGTCGGTAGACCCCAGGTTCTACTGAGCATATAAGTGAAGTGTTCACGTGTGGTGGCCAGCTTTGTTGAGTAAGCCGTTAGGCGAGCCTCTTCTGTATTCAGTTGATCGCTATATCGACTGTGGGAGAGCAGCTTATCTGAGTAGCTGGTCTGGATGCGTGTCAGCACGTGTATCATGGCTATCATGGCTACACATCAATAGTCGTGAATGTAGACGGGAACTCTGTCATTCACCTCGAGTGATACGGTCACCCGATAAGCCGACCACCTCCACAGCTCGCTCCATGCCACTAACCATAAAACACCCTTGTCATGCCGCGTTATTCAAACCGATTGCCTCCACAACTCTCTCCCTGCCTCAAACTATGAAAATCGCTTGGCATGCCATGCTGTTTAATCAGATAACCTTCACAACTTTTTCCCTGCCACCAACCCTGGAAAAATTCTTGTCGTGCCATACTGTTTACTCCGACCAGCTCCATAACAATCTCCAACCATGAAAAACCTGCGTTATGCCATGCTATTTAGTCCGACCACCTCCACAACTCTCTTCCTGCCTCAAACCACGAACATCCCCTGGCATGTCATGCTGTTTAATCCAACCAGCTCCATAACTCTCTCCCGTCTTCCAGCCATAAAAAAATACTTGGTTTGCCATGCCATTCCATCCGACCAGCTCCACAACTCCCTTACTGCCTCCAACCATAAAAAACCCTTGTCATGTCATGCTGTTTGATCCAGCCAGCTGCACAACTCTCTCCTTGAAATACCCTTGTCATGCCATGCTGCTTAATCCGATCACCTTCACCACTCTCTCCCTGCCTCCATCCATAAAAACCCTTGTCATGCTGTGCTGTTCAATCAAATCAGCCCCGCGACTCCCTCCAGGCCTCGAACCATGAAATACCCTTATCATGTCATGCTATTTGATCTGACCACCTTCCCATCTCACCCCCTGCAACCAACCATGAAATACGCTTATCATGCCATGCTGTTCAGGCCAACCACTTTCACGACTCCCTCCCTACCACCAATCATAAACAACCCTCGTCATGCCATACTATTTGATCCGAACAGCTCCACACCTCTCTCCCTGCCTCCAAACATAAAGAAATGCTTGTCATGCCATGCTGTTTAATCCGACCACACCATAACTCCCTCGAGGCCACAGACCATAAAAACCCCTATCATGCCATGCTGTTCATTTCCACCACCTCCACAACTCACCCCCTGCAACAAACCATAAAAACCCTTGTAGTGCTGTTTAATCCTACCAGGTCCATAACTCCCTCACTGACACCAAATATAAAAACCCTATGTCATGCCACTTTGTTCAAGCCGACCAGCTCCACAACACTCCCCCTGCCTCCAACCATGGAAGACCCTTGGCACTCCATGTTGTTTAATCTGACCAGCTCCACAACCCTCTCCATGCCACCATTTATCAAAACCCTTGTCATGCAATGCTTTTTCAATCTGACCAGCTCCACAACTCTATTCCTGCCACCAATCATGAAAACCTTGTCATGCCATGCTGTTTAATCCAACAAGCCCCGCAACTCTCTCCCTGCAACCAACCATGGGAAGCTCATTCATCCAAGCACCTCTACCAACTCTCTCCCTGCCTCTAACTATAAAAACCCTTGTCATGCCATGCTTATTGATCTGACAATCCCCACAACTCTCTCCCTGCCTCCACCCATAGAAACATTTGTTATGCCATGTTGTCCAATCCGACCAGCTCCAAAACTCTCTCCCTGTCCCCAACCATGAGAAACCCTAGTCATGCCATGCTGTTCAGTCCGATAAGCTCCACAACTCAGTCCATGCATACAACCATGAACAATTTGTTTCACTGACCATCTCCACAAGTATCTCCCTTCAATCAACCTTAATAGTCGGTTACACGGTGGCGGGTGGAGGTGCGTGTGTATACCCGGGAACGGAGTCAAGATTCTCGTCACTATACGCACATGGCCCGCATTCACACCCCAGTCAACCTCCCTACACATGGGAACGGCCTCACGCGATTATCGGTCATCTCTGCTCATACGCAGACACTCGCAGGCACCCTTGGTCAATTTTGGACATGTTCAAAATAATTCAGTGTGTACCGGCGGGTATTAGCAGATAGAACTCTCTCTTGCGGATGTCTGGAGGGTGTCTAGAGGGTGTCTGGCGGGTGTCTGGCGGGTGAACTGCGGGTGACCTGCGGGTGAACTGCGGATGTTTGCGGGTGAACTGCGGGTGTTTGCGGGTGCCAACTACCGATACCCGCTGAATACCCGCCGAATACCCGCTGATACCTGCCGATACCCGCCGATGTCCGCATCATCTCAACCGGCACCGTTCCCGGGTATGCACACGCATCTCCACCCGCCAGCGTGTAACCCAACTATAAGAAACACTTGCCATGCCACATTGCTTGAGCTGATCACTTCCACAACTCTGCCTTCAACCATTAAAAACCGTTTTCATGTCACACTGTTCAATCCGAAAAGCTCCGCAATGTTCTCCCTGCTTCCAAACATAAAAGCCCTTGTCATGTCACATTGTTCAGGCTGACCAACTCACAACTTTCACCAGGCCAACAACCATAACAACCCTCGTCCTGCCATGCTGTTAAATCCGACTAGCTCCACAGCTCTCTCAATATTTACAACCATAAAAGCCCTTGTCATCCGAACTTTCTTCCTACAACTAACCATAAAAAACATAGAAAATCCTTGTTATGCGATGCTGTTCAAGCTGACCACCTCCACAACTCTCTCCCTGCCTCCGACCATGAAGAAACCCCGTGTCATGCTTGTTGTTCATGCTGACCGGCTACACAGTTAGCTCCCTGCCTCAAACCATGAGAACTTTCCTCATGTTGTGCTGTATAATCCGACCACCCCCACGTGTCTCTCGCTGCAACCAACCATAAAATGACTTAGTCCTGCCATGCTGTTTGAGCTGACTAGCTTCACAAGTCACTCCATGCCTCCAACCAATAAAGCCCCTTGTCATGTCACCTTGTTCAATACGTCCACCTCCACAGATCTCTCCCTGCCTCCAACCATGACAAATCTCGTGTCATGCTGACTGTTCAAGCTGACCAGCTCCCCAACTCTCTCCCTACCTCCAACCATGGAAAACCATTGTCTTGCCACTTTGTTCAATCTGACCAAATCCACAACTCTTTCCTCGCTTCCAACCATGAAAAACCTTCATCATGCCATGCTGCTCAGTTCGACCAATTCCACAACCCTCTCCATGCAACCAATCATAAAAACCCTTGTCATGCCATGCTGTTCAAGCTGACCAGCTCAACAAGTCTCTCCATGCCTCCAACCATAAAAGCCCCTTGTCATGTCATCATGTTTAATCCGTCCACCTCCACAACTCTCTCTCTGCCTCCAACCATGAAAAAACCCTTGTCATACTGATTGTTCAAGTCGACCAGCTCCACAACTGTATTCCTGCGTCCGATCATAAAAATCTCTGTCATGGATGGTAGATGCTTCAATTTGGATTTTGGACAAAAGTCTTCGAACTGAAAGGTTATAGTTATTTACCGAGTGCCTGGCATGATAATTTTCATCTCAAGGTTTGATATTGTCAATCCTCCAACCTATACTCCCTCGGCCTGTTTGTGGCTGACCAGGCTGTGGTGCGTCCTCTCAAGTGAGTATGCATGTACTCACTATTTGTTTACCTTCTGGTCAGTACATTGCAGTGTTCACTCTCCCTTTAGTGGAGTGGTGTGCTCATCATTTGGTGTCAAATTTTACCCACCAACTGACTAGTCCTGATTGGGTATAAACCATACTCTTGAATAGGTGGTGTGTACCTGGAATTCTTCCTGTCATCCTGCTATAAGCTGAAATGCTACAATTCTATATTATTTACCTCTTTTGGCATTGGTACCTACCACTTGGTCCATTCAGAGATATCTGTTCGGACACCAGTTTCTCTATTACAGTTCTGATCTAGGTATATTACCTAGCATTGACATTCTCTTGATGGGAGAGAAAGAACTATTTTTCTGCTTACGTGGGGGCGTTGTTATTACTCAATTCCTCCTATGTGACATATTCATTGCAGAATTTGAGGGAGAGCTGGTACAGTATTAGATTAGATAAACAATCAGGGGGGAAGGGGTTAATGCAAAGCATGTTGCTTGGAGCAATTCAGGCCAACCTGCCTCTTCATTCGATAACAAAGCAACCTGGAGATTGTTGAGGATGAAGCGATGTGTCGGCTCGACCCTGAATTGCCTTTCGAATTGTAACTTGAAATGAATTGCATCGAAATACCCCAGAATATCATAACATCTAAGAACACTTGAGACATAAATGACATGGCTCTATCAGCTCCAACCACTGCTTGTACCCCATAATGGAATATCCAGTTTTGTACCAGTGCCTTGGCTACTGTTTCAGATGATTGTTCCTTGATTGCTTCACACTCCATTAATTTACTTAACCTAGCCGTGAAATCGATGAAATATTGATATCCCTCATTTGTCCTACTCATTTCCAAAGTATCTCTATATAACACACTGAAAATATGGTTTGACCTGCGTAACTGTAATGGTGACTTCTTTTGTGAGAAATGACATATGGCTTGGGCTCAGATATCACATGACTGACAATATCCGAGCAGTTCCTCATACTGTCTTCTCCAGAAGAATAGCTCATGAATGCTTTGCCAAGTCTTATGAAACCCTCAGTGTGCCCAAAATAATGTATCATGCATCAGACGTGAAATTCCAGGCCTATGCTTCCGACGTTGGCACAACTGGTGATAAGTTCCACAATGGAGACCCTTTGACGGCTTGAATCATATTTTCCTGATCCCTCTCCTAGTCATCATAGGATACATCGGAGCTAGGATCAACCATTTAGTCCATAAATTCTGAAGTTCCAGACACAACATCCGGAAGTTTGGTTTGAACAACCTTACCTGCCGTTGTTGTCCTTTTATCTATTTTTTCGGATATCATTTCAGGCTCCCTACTTACAGAGTTTGAGAGTTCTATTTCCTCAAAGATGGTCAATAATCATGGTTTGGAAGAAGATAGATTGGCATGCATCATTGACGTGCGAATACAGTCTTATTGCATGCATGACTACTGATAGATATTCACTATAGATATCGCAAATAACTTCGTCAACTCCAGCAACAGACCTGATTAACTTCAAAATTCTAGGTGATCGTCGTGATGTAGGGAAACATTTATTGTCAGCTCTATCGATGTACGCCAGTGTAATTGCTCCACAAACATACTTGCTTTCATTGATTCAGGTATCAAAAGATTCCATATCTCCCTTCATATTCATCATAATAATGTCCTTGACTAACTCTCAACTCACATCATCTTCAATTAGATCTGCTTTTCTTTGTTACAGGATGTCATGACAAGCAATCAGCCATCACATTGGCCTTGACACGTATGTGTTTTGATGTTATATTGAATCTAGATAGAAATAGATGATATGTGAACAATCTCCCTGTCCTTTCACTGAAGTAGACATAAGTAAGATTTTCAGAATAGATCGTGCTTGTTGTAGATGGGTTGGGGAATTTTGTGTGATATCTAATGCTTGTACTAGTGCTAATACTTCTGATTTATCAGAAGAATATGTCTTTTGTGACTGTTTGGCTGGGGATTTCAATAGAAATGCCATTTGCCTCAATCTCTCCTCATCATCATGTTGATATTCTTTTGCGAATATACCTTCCATACAAGCATCAGGATGGATGACAAATGGTTTGGCTGGTCAGGGTATATTAATACTGCATGTTGTAACAGTTCAGCTCGAAATATATATCTAACGAATTCTGCCTGGTTTTAGTTTATTGAAATTTGACATCTTCCTGAAGTATTTCATATATGGGTGCAGCAATAACATTAGAAGCTATACAGTAATGGCAATAGAATCCATACAATCCCATGATTTTTTGAGTCTCAGATACATCGGTGGGTCGAGGATGTTCAGTGTTAGTCCTGACCTTTTCCTAATCAGTCTGGCATCCATCTTTGTCAAAAACATGTCCAAAATATTGAACTTGCTCCTGAGGTCATTCACATTTGCCTGTTGATACTGCGAAACCTGTCTTCTGCAATTTCCAAAGTACCCAATCAATATGACACAAATTAATTCCAAAATCTGGAGAATTTATAATCAAATCATCAAGGTAGTGATTAACATAGGCATTCCCCAATGACTGCAAACATCTCCCAATTACTTGGTCGAAATTCGCTGGACTGTATAATAAACCGAATTGAAGTCTAGTGAATTTGTATGCACCTGACATTGTTACAAACGTAGGAAAAGCCTGGCTACATTCTGACACTTGGTTTTTGGAAATAAGCTGAGGAAAAGTCAAAACTGAATAAAATTTATTTCTTCCTGGTCGTGAAGTTTGAACGATGTCTTCAAAGGAGATAAGTGGATGATTAGTATCAACACCATGTGGTTGACTTGCCTCATGTTGACAGATAGCCTCCTACCTTCTTTCTCACTAGAAGCATCCGGTTTCTGGCTTACTTGTAAGCATGTGATGCCGACATACTATCAATGTATTTGATAATACCATCGTCGAGCAAAATTTGATCTTGCCCATCAATCTTGTCAGCATCTTCTGTATTTATTCTATATGGCTTTTGCTTTACCACTCTAGCATCATGTTTCAACTCGATCTTGTGCTACACTTTTGGGGTTTGATTAACTATTAGTTGTTCAACCCGTGTCCTCAATTATGAGTTGATCATTCATTAGTTCATGTCGCGCACTACTATTTATTTGCGAGTTGTCGGTGCAGACCGTTTCAACTTTGCTCGTTAAGGATTTTATTCTGTCTGAGCTGGTTAGTTGTTCCACAAGCTACCCTTTTGGGTTCATAATTGTATATTTATCCTTCTGAGCATGTTTTCAATTAAAATGGCTTAGTTTAGAAGCCCCTTTAGTTCCACGTTGTTCCCCCTATGCCTTGGGATCTTCTGGGTCACAGCGTGGGCCTTTTTTTTGGTAGTTGTTCTCTGTCTTTGCTCGCGTATATACTATGAGTCCCAGGGCTAAGTTTGGTCTTTTAGTCAGTCCTGGGACAATCTTGCCCTCCATCCATCTATACATTGCTCTGAATGAAATCAGTTGTATATTGCGACATAGGGAAGATCTTATGAATAAATTATGTTCTCTCCACGTTTTACAAAGTATTACAATTCCTCAGGAGATATATCTATAAAGGAAATAAGCTTCTCCTGGGGTTATATTTGTACATGTATTTTCTTACAGAAAGGGTATAAGGTGGTGGGTACCTCAGTTTCGCTAGAGGACTTCTGTTTTGGACCTAGGACCAGTTCTGATTTCCTTGTTGACTAAGCCCTGTTCCTCTCTGAGGGGTTCACAGACCAAGTCTAAGGATCCTGTGGTTCAGCTCCTCTCCTCTAGGACCCTCTTCTTGAGGGTTTTCAGGAC
>JAUOBU010693146.1:0-17006 GCA_032360585.1 Nereis procera | reverse complement strand
ACCCTAACCCTAACCCTAACCCTAACCCTAACCCTAACCCTAACCCTAACCCTAACCCTAACCCTAACCCTAACCCTGACCATCTGGCATTTTAGACGGCACTGTCAATCATATTTAAATTTCCAGCCCCGCAGTCAACGTGATTGGTTAGCAGGCATCACGAATATGCAAATTAGGTCGTGATTGACAGCTAATTTCAGGATTTTCCCTGAGTGCTGCCTTGATTCGAGTTTGGCTGAGGCCGCGTCTGAAAGCACGTTTCACGGAGGTCTTGTCCGAATCGGAGGTTGCCCAACATCGCATCCAAACGCGGGTTTGGCCAGCAGACATCACGAATTGGCAAATTAGCTCGTGATTGACAGCAAATTTCAAGATTTCTCCCGAGTGGGGTCTATTCTTCCCGAGTGCGGTCTATTCTTCCCGAGTGCGGCCTAAATTCGAGTTTGGCTGAGGCCGCGTCTGAACGCACGTTTTACGGAGGTCTTGTCGGAATCGGAGGTTGACCAACATCGCATCCAAACGCTGGTTTGGCCAGCAGACATGACGAATATGCAAATTAGCTCGTGATTGACTTCAAATTTCAAGATTTTTCCCGAGTGCGGTCTAGAGTTTGGCTGAGGCCGCGTTCGAATCCGAGGTAGGCCAACATCGCATCCAAACACGGGTTTGGCCAGCAGTCATCACGAATATGCAAACTAGCTCTGACAGCAAGATTTTTCATCAGTGCGGCCTATTCCTCCTGAGTGCGGTCTTAACTCGAGGCCGCATCTGAACAACTAGCTCTGCCAGCAAATTTCAAGATTTTTCCGGAGTGCGGCCTATTCTTCCCGAGTGCAGCCGCATCTGAACACAAGTTTGCCATAGGTCACGTCCAAATTTGAGGTTGGTCAACATCGCATCCAAACACGGGTTTGGTTGAGGCCGATTCCGAATGGCTGATATAGCGTCCTAGACTGGAACAGGGCGGCAATTGCTGTATTGACACTGGAAAAATAGCTTGTGCAATGTGGGTGCATCCTCTTTGAGTGCGGGCCTGTGCAGTCATTGCCACACCCTCGAGCAAACATTTACACGATTTCATACCAGAGAAAAGGACATGTCTCACATCATCGAGATGGCAGACCGGAGAGAGGAGATTGATAAACTTCGCTATGCACGGGGCCTGCATATGCAGCTTTGCGTGGACATTGTTCAGCGTAATGTGACACAAAGCACAACCGTTCCTCACATGGCCATTGGCGACCGACTGATCCTTCAGAACAGTGTGAACCGCATATCCGAACTTCGCAGGGAAATCAATCAGGTTATGGTGTACGATCATGCACGCAGCAGACTGGACGAAACACGAGACGCCATGCTTCGCCGCAGTCGATTCATAAAGGAGATGGAGGTGAAGACTAAAGCGCTCGTACGGTCTGGGAAAAAGGATGCCAAGCAATTCCAAAGTGCCGACGAACTAGCTAGCAGAATGGATAGTATCACCGAACTGAACAACGGGCTAGAGGACGATCTCATGTCGGCAGTAGATGTGATGGTGGCACCCCGCTCAGAAGGTTATTCGGATGCACTATTTGACCAGGATGTGGGATATGTGACCCAAGACGTGCGAGGTATATATGACGATATAGTGGACAGAGCACTTGGGTGCCGGTCACCTGATTTAACGAAGGCGTTGCTCCAGATGGGCACACACGACGGTGAGCTAAAAAACGTTCCGGTCTGTGATACACGACGTCTACCAGATGTTCCGCACACGCCTCCCACACATGAAGACGAGCTGCTGGATGACAAGCAGGCACTTTGAATCGCATTTTTTCTGGGTTGTTGTGAGAAGAAATATATGATTTCTTGGGAAAACAAGGGGGGTTACAAGCAATCATGATGTTGATGAGCACATGGGCGCGTGAAATCGCACTGCACGTGTACGATGATATACGTGAGACGGTTGACCATACACGCCCCCTCATACTGGGCTCGCCACCCACTTTGGCGGAGATCGTGAGAGCGAGACCCACGCCTATTGTACCGCTCTTACACAGTCCGTTTTACGCGTGGATCGACCACCACTTGGATGCGGCCGACCGATTCCACTTTGACGAGGTACAGATAGACGGCGACTGGGACGGCCTGGTCAAGGATCTCCTGCTCATCTACGATGTTAAGGATAGTGCTGGACTTGTCAGCTTGGCAGAGCACATCGTCAGAATGTACGAGGGGGTTCGCCATCAGCTTGCCTGTGCACTGGTCAAGGCTGCTACGGTCGTATTGGAAACACTCAGTGGCAAGAAGGTCGTGAGTATCCAACGTCCACCAACGAAACCAGACAAGTTTGAGGGCATCGGACATGTCGTGCGAGCTTTTCACGACTGCATCAACCACTGCATCATGCCAGTTCCGATGGTGGGAGGTCAACGAACCATGGTGCTGGCGCCGAACGTGATCGCTTTTGGATTCGTCGTGGCAGATAAGTTTGTCTACCCGATGGAAATAGTGCAAGGACGAATAAGTGCGCGGGAGGATTTTGAATACCCGACCGCGGTGAGCAGCATGATGGACGATGTCCACGATAAACTGTATACTGTGAATCTACCTCATCAAAATAACCTCATCATCATTGCTCCATCCATTCCGGACGACGTGCGAGCAGGTACGATGGACTTGGACAAATCGATGCGATTGTCAGCTGCACTTTACCTGACTGCTAAGGTTGAGATGAGGTACAATGACACGCCGATAGTTCAAACAATCGGTAACGGGGACGTGCAGGTGGGACTTGAGGCATGCAGGATGGTTGATCGCTTGGAAGTGGCCAGCTATTTCCTTTGGCCGTATGCTAGCACGGTCGTCGGTAGTACGCGAACGAGTCGCAAGTCGCCCGAGTGGAATTCCCTACGAAGGATGAGCTTTCTAGCGACAATGGCAGCCTCGTTGAATGCCACCGGTCTGCTGCGGCTGTGGATGGACGAGCGGCTTGTCATTGCTCTACCCACAGCCAACATGCCCGTGCTGACACTCGATCGAAATGACGACACAGATCGATTGGTGAAGATTGGCATGGATACGGTCCGACCAGACCTGAGCATACCTTCCACATCGCAGCTACATGCTAACGAGAGCACATACCTGAAATTGACGCTGTCCAGATTCAATCACGACATTCGTACTTGGTACCTCACAGAAATGTACGAGAAAGGAATGTACGACGCGGTCGACCGCCTTCACCCGATGCTCGATGGTGCTCATGGATACAGGACAATGGCCATGTCGAGCGACTTTGATCCGCACAAGGAGGACTTTCGAACGACTCTGTTCCGTGCCATCAGGCACCGAGCCCATGTAGGCAAAGGGGTTTATCACAAGTTGCAAAAACAGTTTGCTGACGGGAAGAAACCGATGACGTTGATTGACGAGGACGAGCAGTCCATATTGCCCGATCCAGCTTACGAGTTTGTGGTCATGTCAAATGAATACATTTCGCCCCCTGCTACTAGTGGCATTTCAACAAACACACTCTCACACACACATACTGAAATGTGAGTTTGAAAGAAAATAGATTCAGGTCCCACTGATAGAACCATGTCTTATACACTGCATGTGTTTATGCTGCCATACGATGACCTGACCCTGACATCAACCAACTCGTCGAATGGGTTTTAATGTGTGTAGGTGAAAAATATCTCAAACCATCTATCTATCTATATATCTATGTATCTGTGCGTCCGTCTGTCTGTCCGTCTGTGCGTCCGTCTGTGCGTCCGTCTGTCCGTCCATATGTCTGTCCATCCATCTGTCCATCCGTCTGTCTGTCCGTCTGTCTGTCCGTCTCTCCGTCCGTCCATCTGTCCGTCTGTCTGTCCGTCTGTCTGTCCGTCTGTCTGTCCGTCCATCTATCCGTCAGTGTGATTGATGTGGAAAAATTGTCAAGAGGACTCTCTCTCCAAATGTTTACCCACATCAATCGCGTTCATATGACCGTCTGTCTGTCCGTCCGTCTGTCTGTCCGTCTGTCTGTCCGTCTGTCTGTCCGTCTGTCCATCCGTCTGTCTATCCGTCTATCCGTCAGTGTGATTAATGTGGAAAAGTTGTCAAGAGGACTCTCTCCAAATGTTTACGCACATCAATCGCGTTCATATGGCCGTCGTGCATTTCGTTCACATCGCCGTCCAATGTGACCGTTCATATTGCCGTCACAAATGGATGCCCAATCCGAGGTCAACAGCGGATGTACCTGTCCATGAATGGCGAGCTGTAGACCATGCACAAACACGCTTCCCAATGACAAACATCGTTCATATCACCGTCGAGAATGGTTGACCCGCTCGATCCGCCGAAAGAAGGTTTGTCCGTTCATATTGCCGTCGCACAAACACGACCGTCTGTTTAGGCACATGGATTGTCGTCAACCCTGCGAAAGCAGGTTCACATCGCCGTCCACATGTGCAATGGTGTGCAACTTCAAGTTGAGGATAGCACGAGGGGATTCGCCATCAGCTCGCCCTAACCCAGTTGGACGGTAATGTGAACGGATGCCCCGACGGTGATGCGGACGGGTATGTGAACGGACAGACAGACGGATGGTCGAACGGACAGACAGACGGACAAACGAACGGACGAACGGACGGACGTACGAACGGACGGATGAACGGACGGACAGACAAGGAGTTGATGATAGGACGAGGGGATTCCCCATCAGCTCGCCCTAACCAGGTTGGACGGCAATGTGAACGGATGCCCCGACGGTGAGACGGCACAGGGTCAACCACGTGCCACAAATGATGTGCACAAACAGACGGCCGTGATGGAATGCAAACACCCGGTTTCACTGCAGCTGACCTCCAGTAGAGCTGTGTGCCCCTGTTGCACATGCAGACGGGTATGTGAATGGACAGACATACGGATGGTGGAACGGACAAACAGACGGACAAACGAACGGACGAACAGACGGACGTACGAACGGACATACGAACGGACAGATGGACGGACGGATGAACGGATGGACAGACGGCAAGACAGACAGATGGACAGGCAGAGAGACAGATATATGATAGATAAATATGCAGCCGACCTCCAGTAGAGCTGTGTGCCCCGGTTGCTTATCAGACTACCAGCCATGATTTACCACTGAGTCAGACTAACTTCACACCATCAGACTATCCTCACACAAGAATAAACTCTATACCATGTCTTTTGTTGTTTGTTACTTTTGACCTCATCAAAGCACTGTACCCCAACTAGCTCATTTATACGACAAACAACTCATCCAACAAGCTGGCCTCACTTGATGAAACAAATACATACGAGAAATAATTCTTCACATTTTTATTGTGCGAGATGGTCGGTAGGGGGTGAATGGCGTCCGTAAGTATATGGCATCCAGCTATCAACTCCTCCGTCGTCATGCGCGTCTTCAGTTTGATCGGAATGTTCGGAGACGTGATCGAGATGGTGCAATTCGTCGCCTTGGTCTTCATGTTCATGTCGCCTACCGTGACCGAGAGCTTGCCGTCGGGTACATCCTGCATGCATGGAAACCACTTACGGATCTGCTCGATCGTGTTCATGTTAGTCTGCCTCGTCTTTTCGCTGAGCCGCTTCACATCTCGCTGTTCGTTTAACCCGATCACTGCATGAGCGTACCTAAGCACTTCGTGGATGGTCGGCATCCTCAGTGTGTGCGTGGCCTCAACTTCCATGATTTGGATTTGGATCCGAGATGCTATCAAGCGAGCTGCTCGTAGCGGGCAGACACTGGTACATTTATCAATGTTGCACTCGGTACATGCCCACTCCTTTTCACCCTCATAGTCGATAATGTCCATGTATGTGAAATCAATGTGGGGTTCTCTCGACGGTAGGGGAAGTTCCTTATAACTGCCATCGTATCCCATGCTGATGAAAGCACACACGCGCTGGACTTCGGGTTCTGCTTGTCGATCGATCTGCCTGGACAACCAATCATCAATGTTTGTGTCAAAAGCGTCTGCCCGTTCGTCTTGACGGGGCGTGCATGGAACCACCTCTCCCAGCAGCGGGTTTGCCTCCAGTCGTCCGGGCATTGTCTGCGCCACCCTAGTACAGCTGTAAATGGAAACGTTCGGGTCCGCAATAGGTACTATAGCCATTTCACGAGGGGTGTAATGAATGACGTCCTCCCCCTCTTCAACAAGCCGCCTAGCGACCGTGTAAAACGTGACTACGTGAGTAAACTGCTTTAGAGAATTGTAAACAGGTGTTCTGAACTTGATCTTTGCCGCCATCTTTCACCCTGTCCTAATGCACCCCCTAGTCATATGGGAGTTTGGAAAATCGAGATGGATTGGCAATGCTGTGATATATGGGTAAGGAAAGACACTGAACGTCAGTTAATTCATGATTTTTATTACTCCAATAAATTTTACCAAGACAGTGAAAAAACAAGTTAATAGTCATCATCTTCCTCATCGTCATCACAGTACTCTTCTTCGTTGCTGTCTTCAACTGCAGCTCCGTCCACGCTTTTTGAGCAGATGGCATAGATGTGTGGGAACAGGCGCCTTTCATACATCTCCCTCTCCATCGTGCTGTCAGTCTCCACAGCATGAGCACGTAGACACTGCTCCAACAATTCCACTCGAGGCATGTCCTCGGAGGTGGCCACTCCCAATGTCTCATATGCCTTGACCAATAGACCCCCTTCCTTACCTATCCTTTCCATCATCGTTTCCACAAATTCAATCACATGCATGGATTCGATCATGTGGACGAGCTGCTCCTTCGCATTGCTTCCTCTACCATCGTTGACAAAGTGTAGGTGGGGGCGTTTTACGATAGTGTTTTGCTCCACGCTGGACCCCACCGTGCTAATGATGTGTGAGTAGAACGGAGTCCGTTCTTTGGTCATCGCCATGCCTCCCTTCAGCGATGTGAAGACCTTGGCAGCGTCATGTTCCGTCGTGAAGCTTGACAGGGTCATCAAAGTGCTCACCAAAGATGAATGCGAGTTGCTCACATCTGTGTAGGTGGTCCTCGTGGCTCTCTTTGATTCCCCCATAATCGGGTAATCCAGAAAGGTTGTCTGTACGGGTGTGATTCTTGTCTGGTAATCCTTGTCTTCGCGAACGGCCTGGCGCCCATCTCCATTACCCACGTACAGGCGTAGAGAGGCTGCCGTCATGGCCGAGATGAAGGCGTGGTCGGCTTCGAAAGAAGGGTCCACACCCATATTGTTTGGTCGGAATCCGGGCCCGTACAGCTCAGAAGCGAGCACCACAATCGACAGGGCGACCGTTAGCTGGGAATTGCTCTTGCAGGCGAGTTTGATCAGATCAGCTGGTACTCGTCTGTACAACATATGTTCGATTGCGTCAATCCGGTGCTTGAACGCCTTCGACATTTGGTTGCTCGAGAGCTGGTTGTGGAACCATTTCACAGTGTCCTGGGCAGCTCTGACAATAGTGCTGACCACGTCGATAACTGTGTCCAGGATGCGTCCGATGATCATCGTGTGAGTCAGCCCAGTCTTTGTTGAGTTCGTCCGGTTGATGAGGTACGATGCCAGATGTTCCACTGCCTGCACATGATTTTCTGGGGTGATCACCATGTCCTGGAAGCAGAGGCCTGGCTGACGTAGCAGTTCAGCTAGTTCTGCGGCGGTCCTCGGTACATTTTTTTGTTCTGCCACATTCCCCTTTCCTGCCAGGAATGGTTGCGGCTGATATCCCTTGAATGCTGGTGAACGGATAGGTTCAGATCGTCTCACCATGCCCGGACTTGCCCCTTCGCTGGCTGCCTTGAACCGAGACCGGTCGAATTCCGTGCAGTTCATCGTCACTTTAGCCTTGATCGGGAGAAATAGGGACATCTCCACCGTCAGGTCCGTAACCGGAGATGGGTTGATCTTTAGCACAGGAAGCTCGTCACCACCGTCCTCAACCATCGGTACGTACACGTTGTTGTGGTCAACCGTGCGAACCGCGCAGGGACCGCAGTTGTTTTTGAGTAGGGTCACTGCTGAAGCAGTCTGTGTTTGACGGGCTTCCGTCTGATTGTAGGCAGCTCGACAGTCAATCGCGTGGCGATAAATTTCCAAAACCGTCTTCTTTATCCCACTAGCCACAATGGGGTCCGCACTTCCAGCATCTAACCAGCTTACCATCTCTCGCTTAGGACGCTCGGTGCCATGTACGATCGTCATCTCCTGCAGTTCCTGTGGCGTCTTGCCGAGATGTTGGGCCACTGTCGCGTGTATGCTTCGAACACGGTCTGGCAGATCGGAAAGCAGGCGTTCTGCAGTTTCGGCAATGACGGTGCCGACGAAATTCTCCTTGCCCAAAACCTCCGCAATCAGCGTTTTGTACATGCGATTGTGTGCAGCTTTGTCGAATGAACTGTCCAAGATATTTTTGACCTGTTGGGACAGCTTGTCACCCTCCTGTATGGTATCATTCTGGTCATCGAGTAGTGCGTAAAACACCGACATGGTCAGATTCGACACTTGATCCAACTTCTCTTCTCGCTCAGAGAGCTTCTGCTGTTTGGCGGCACTTGGACCCGTGTCGTCATCCTCCCAGGGGTTGACGTTTGGCCCTCCCACAGATAACGCTGCCCAGTTCACTTCACCACCAGCATCTTCCAATGGTATTGCGATGGTCCTCCTCATCGTCGGTCGTGCCGTGTTGCTCTGAACATTTTGCAAATCACCGTATTTGCCAGAACGGCCAAGCAACACGTCGGCAACCAACTTTTTGGTGGCGAGGTGTGCGCCCTGCGTATGGAAGCTCTCGTCGGTGCCATTGTTCTCACCTGCCCGTGGAATGCGGCATGTCTCGTATATGTAGTTGGTGTCCGTGTCGGTGCCGACATTGTATTGGCATGGGTGCAAACTAGCCGAACCTCCAACACCACTTTTGACGTCCTTGACAAGTTTGTGCATCTGAGTAAAACTCATCTTGGTTTTGAAGTCCGAGTCGTCGTCTTGGTTCGCAGTTGATTTGCCATCATCGGGGGATGTCGCGGGTTCGTCACCACCTCCGAGCTGTTGTTCGTTTGTCACCGCTCCTTCACCAACCCTTTTCCATCCCAATTTCTTCAGTGTGCGAGTCGGATCGGTTATCGTGATGGATCCGTAAAGCCCATACATGCTGTTCTGCTCCACCACTGGAAACGTATGCACGGTGCTCATTTTCGTGAATTCGCCGTGATACTCGAGATCCTCTCGTTGATCGTGTAGCAGATTCCACATGCTGTCTGCATGGAATTGGTTCTCTAGCATCGTCTCAAAGAGCACGCTCCCCACGCTTGTAACAAGATAACACATGCAACCCATTTGTTCATCCTTGTCGTAGAACGATCGAGCTTTGCACGTGCCACAAACCGCTCCTTCCTCTTCACGGTCTCCGCCACTTTTCATGACTGGACATACCATTGTTTTCACCGGTTTTGGATGATCTTTGGTTACGTATAAGGCATTGGAGATGAACCACCTCTTGTACAGGCAAGGGTTGAACTGCATCGCTGCCAGGGTGGTTTCCACGATCGAAAAATTGTGCCTGTGGTAAAGGGATCCGCACATGGCTTTAGTCCTATAGATACCTAGGGGTGAGACCCCTTTTGTCACCTTGGGCTCTTCGTAGACCTTGTCAACGTGTGGCTTGCTATTGTGCTCAGCAATCATTTCGTGGATGTTGCGGAAATGATCTGCATGGAACACGTGATCGCGTATCGACAGCTGAATTTTCAAATCCATTAAAGCCCCACTCATGACGGCATTCACTTTGAGCGCCGACTGCTTCTTTCCGTCTTGATCTTCACCACTCTGGTCCAATTGAGCAGCCCCCCTCCGAACATTCTCTTCTGCGGCCACGTGGTCCGTGATGGGCCATGGCGTGCGAAAGCCGTCAGTTCCGTAGGCATCCTTCAGCGATTTAACGTCCTCACGAAATGTGCGCACAGCGATCGGGGACACCCCATGAATGGTCTGCTGTGCCAAGCACATGGTGGCCAACTGATCTCGCTGTGGTACCCCCCTTTTCACCGATTCGCCTTTGAAGTAGAGATTCTCCATGGTGTTCAGTCGACTGCGAAGCGCTTCAACACTGCTGCTGCCCTTGATGGGAAAGGTGGTGGCATACTCGTAATTCAGGTACGAAGCGATGAGAGACAGCGCGGTAGCATTGCAGGGCATCTTCACACATTTGTTCTTGTCAGTACAAAAATACATATCATAAAAGGTGTGCAGTTGCTGCAACACGGGGTCGTTGGTCGGAGCTCCGGAGCCGAACACGTAGTCCACAAATTCCCTGTTGAGCATCAGTTCATTCTCACCAGTCACCAGAGGACGGACAAACACGTGGTCAGTTGCCAAACGGTTGTTGTCGGCCATATCCACTTTGAACGTTCTCGGAAGCACGTAGAGCTGGGGGTCGACTTTTGATCCAGGCATGTGTGGGCGGGTCGACGCGGATTCCCTATCCTTGCCACCACCCGACACTTCCAACAAGTCCAAATTAATCTGTGCAAATCGTGTCAAAGCCAGTCCCGTTCCGATCAAGTAGATCACATGGTCGGCACGCTCTTCTTTGGGTATGTTTGGGAACAGCTCAAACAACTGCTTGCTGTAGCTCTCGTCCTGTGGTTGGAATTGGTAGGTCCCGGCCCCACATCCGTGATATGATTCCTGGACTGCGTGAGTGCTTTTTGCTGCAAGCTTGGTTAGCACGCACTCCAACTGATCATCGTAACTGTCAATCTCAGGCAGTAAGGCACTCGTCTTGTCAACAAATTTTCCGCCTGTGAGCACGAACACCTGCTGGCAGAATTTGCCTCCGGGCTCAAACCCACTACCATCGGATGACAGTTTGGTGCAGAATTGAGGCGTGAGGTACCCGCAGTTGAAGAGCTTCAGCGATCCCATAGCATACTGCCCATAGCTGCCCACGCCATACTTGAGCGTGTCTTCCGCTCCCAGCTTGGCAAATGCATCGCGATGAGCGCAAACCAGGTACCCTTCGAACAGTGACAAGGCAAACTCCTTGCTATGCGTTGTCTTCAACTCCTGTTGGAATGAGGCTACACTCTTGGCATAGCCACGTAGAGTGGGTGTCTCATTATTGGTGGAATCCATCGTTTCAGCAACTGGGTGACCTGTGTACGGCATATATACTAGAGGCTTACCCGAGATGGATTAAATGGCCACGAACCAAGACTACGCTGAATACACATTTCGCTTCTTGTCGAGCTCTGGGTCATCATGTTGTGCCAGTTTAGATCGAGACACTGTCGTACTGTATACCAAAGATCAAACGCGGGCAATATGGGCGCTGAAACGAGGTCAGGAGGATTTCCCAGCGGTACACAAAGACATGGCCGCAAAAATGGTTCGAGCCTGCAAAGTGATCAATGGATTCATGTCACACAACATCTCCTTGGTAGAACGAACAGGCACGACGAATAGGGGCTCAACGGCATTGTACAATGACCCGTATCCACCAGCCTATACCGCAGTACGGTCAGGTGTTCGGCGACGACGAGGTAGTGAGGGCGAGGTGGCCACGAAATGCGTCCGTCACCACGCTGACGACAGGGTCCTATCGTACGCCCACCTACCACGGGAACGATTGGCACCCGACTTGGACCTGCTCACCTCCTGCGTTCCGCATTCAGAACGTCACGTTACCTTAGTCTGGGCCATTTATGAACAATACGTGGAGCGTACCTCATGCCCCCTGCAGAGAATTGCCCCCCTAGCTGTTCCTAGGCCAATCGACATCCTTGACACGGCAATGCGAAAGCTGTTTAAGCTCAGGTCAGTACAGGAAATTGATCGTCAGTTGCAGGTGACGTTGAGAGCTCGCAAGCATAAACGGGTGGTAGCGGACGACCAACAACAACATCGTGCTCTCACTGGCCACATACTGCAGTACATTCTGGAGGATCAAATGCGTATTTTTGGTCTCGAGACGGCACACTCATATGCCGTGTGTCCACCTAATGTCTACATCACGGACATAAGCATCGAACGTCCGACAAACAAGCATCCTGATGCATTTGCCTTGGCCATCCTCTTCAATTTGATGAGTGGTGATGTCTACTCGCACCCGTTTTGTCAACTGCAATCACAACTCATGCCCAAGTCGGCCTTGGTGACGGTTCTTCGACATCCCTCTGTGACGACCTTGTTCCAGAATCTTGTCGGTGAGCAGTTGACAGAGACATGGAATCGGTACATAGCCGTCTTGGACGTCTTCACCGATCGTCGCCAGCCGGGGATGCTGAAACAGGCGCCGATCGATGCCAGCAGTTTGACCATGTTCCACGTGGAACCCTATGATGTTGAGGCTACTATCCATGTGTACGCCGTTCCTGTGGCATACAGGCATCCAGAGAATGGGTTCACTATTCGTTTGAACAAACCGATGGCGACTGGCGGCGGTTGCATCATACGATGGTCGAGCATAACCCAAAATGCCCCGGAGCGGGATTTCTACAAGGACAAACGTATTCGCACGCTTTTATTACGGAACGAACAACGCACATTCATTGATGGGCAGGCGATCAGGGCGTTGGCGTACGAAGCAGATGTCAAACTGGAAATCGTGCTGGCATGGATGTACATGCCCGAAAATCGCCAACAGTACCTCAAGGTTGACACTGCTCGATTTCCTGGAGGGTTTGCTGAACCTACCTTACCGGATGACCGTTACTATATTGATGAGAGAGGTGCACAACAGGTTGAAGAGGCAGTGTTAAAGTGCTTGTTCGACCGCCAGGAGGACACGATTCGCCAGATACGACAGATGGACGACGGGCGCACGATGGTGTATGGAATGACAAATCGGGAATTTGCCATTGTGCCTCGCCAGCACAAGGAACCAAAGCAGTTGGTACTGGAGACTATGCACGAGGTTGTGAAGTTGCTTGCAGCCTCCGATTCCCCACTCCTCACGCACTTGTTCGACTTGATTGATGGCATCATGAAATTGTGCCCTAGAACGGACATCGAACAGGCTTTTAAAATCCTGGGGGAGAACTTTTACGATGAACGCCCGGCGACACTTGATCTGCTCTCCGAACTGGCGAGTCTATATTATGACAAGCGATCAGTCTACGAAGCCATTTCGACGACGTACAAATATTTCTGGAAGGACCACGTCCACTCTTCCGGAGCGACGATTGGTAGTGTTTTGTTGTTGAGTGGGGATCGGATGCCTCCTCCCAGTGCTCACGATATGTGGTCTAAACATGCCAAATCTTCCGCTATCCCGATGGTACGATGCATAGCGGACGATTTCAGCGCACTCCTACTGGAACGCGAAGTCGATGGGGAACCCCGCATGTGGAGATGGCGGAACGTGACCGATTTCGAGCCCACGGAGGGTGATTGCACATTGAGATTGTTGTTGCATTCCGAGGCCCCCATCCATCACCCCGACAAAGTAATAGACCAGCTGAGCAAAGACCCAGAGCTGTGCGTACACGTGCTGCATCAAGCTGTCAAGAACCGTCGCACGGCTCAACAGGGCATAAGGGACGTGGCTTACATGGAGATGTCACGGCTCATGCACATTTATGGTGCAAAATTCGAGGATAGTGAGTCTGCACCGATCATGCTCACAACAAAACATGGCACTGAGATCACACAGAGGATGCGCAACCGCCTGGTGGACAAGATCTTCCTGGGACGTACTAGGCCCTATGATAATCAGTGCGATCAAATCACGGTGTTCAATTTTAGCAATTTGACTTATCGGGTGGAGGAGAAAGGAGACTTGCAATTTCAGTACGTGCGATACGGGACGGTCGTGATAGGTTATACGACTCAGGGGGACGACCGACGTTTGGTGATGGTGTGCTCCCATCTTCGCGAGAAGGTTGACTGGGTGGAACTTGATCGTGTACTGTACTGGTACTTTATCACTAATGCCCCCATAGCCTTTGTGGTGACCGACGCCGAAGACTTGCTTCGAATCACACTTGTGGTCGGTAAACTAGATCGACTATTCTTGCCCAGAGGTGGTATTCGGCAGCACATTTTGAACCTCTGTAACGAAATGGACACATGTAGCATGGAAGTGTTGCATGCTCTACTACCATCTGCGGATCAACCCTTACCAGTGGAGCATTTAGCCATTCAATTGCGCGATTGGGTGACAGGGGCGAACATGCATGAATCTTCTTACCAGCGAACAATTGCCACATTCACCGCAGCTACATATCTGTTCAACACGACTCATTTGAATCATCACTTTAGCCTTTCAGCCTGGCCGTCGGGCAAATCACTTCCAATCAAAATCAACAACTACCTGAGTTTGTCACACCTTCAAACGGTCGGTGGCAAATATGCTATAGCGAGTGACGATAAATATGCCCTATATTGTGATCTGACAGATTCTGCTTTTGAGACACTCATTCAAACCCATGCCATCAAACGTCACCAGAAGCATTGCCGAGGGAAGTAGCAGTGATGTAGGTTTGGCTCTAACTCTGTTCGGCTGTGTGATTCTTATGACATTGATGAGTTTCCTCATGCAAAACTACGCGTGGCGATGTTGGCAGAAAATTAAACTGTGTCACGATCGTGGTACACGGAAGCTCAATCCAAGTCGGATGCACCATTGACAGGGTAGAAATAGATGAGTGGGGTCCCAGTACGGGCATTGCCATTCCAAGAGGGAGCGATGGAGGATTGCATCGATACCAAACATTGCAGCGTGGTGTTTCGCTGTGACGATAATGGTGTGCTACCACCCACGCGATCAACTCTGAGTTCTGCCGGGTACGATCTATCATCGACCGTACTCAAAATTCTAGAACCCGGGGAAGACTACGATTTCAACACTGGTTTTTTCTACATGGGCGTATTTGCACCACATCCTGTGACGGATGAGGCGGACATTCAGCTATCGGACTGTGTTGCCGTGTTGGAAAGTCGATGTGGACTTTTTGATGAGTACAAGGTGTATGTGCGGCCCACAAGCCACCTTAGCATGGGTGATCCCATAGTGGTGACACTGACCAATGCGGGGAATCGAGCGGTGGAGATCAAGGTGGGAGATCGAATTGCCCAACTGGTGATTGTATGCTGTTCATTACCACGTGAATACATCCCATTGTATTATGAAGGACAGGAATGTGCAGATGGCGACAGCATCCCCACATCTGGAGATGGTCTGGTTCTAGGATTGGATGAATGTGGGCGCATAGAAAGCCATCTGGATACGATGTACGAGGTGTTCAACAGGATCGTCGACGGCAAATACGGAGGACGAGTTCAAGTACTGACGCACATCGACAAGTTGGTCAAAGGGTCGGCCGTTGCGGAAATAGTCGTCAGGGAGGTTTGCTTGGCTGGACGTGTGCGGGTGGTGCGATCGGACGGCTCGACACGTGGGGACTACCCCGCTGTTACCAACAGACATATCTGTTAAATAAAAAGGCAATATTTTCAATAATGTATAGCTGTTTATTGTGTTTGGGAGATCTGGGCAAGGTCTAGACCATGACGGGATTGCCATCATGTTCGCTTTCGAGATTCGTACCCAACCGTTCTTGTTGCCCCGGATCAGACTCGAAAGTTAGTTTCCTCTTGACCGCATTCAACCTCGCTGACCTCTCGATGCACTTATTTAGCTTGGCGGGGCGGCGAGTCGCACATCCCAGTCGAGCAATACCATTCCTGATCTTGTACATCTTGTAGAGCACCATCACGGTAATGTCTCGCTTCCATTCGGCATCGTGGTGGAGATGGTGCTGTCGATAGACAGGGTCCTGAACCTCGGGCCATTCAGAATGGGCTTGACCGACAATGGCTATGTAGGCACCGTACACTTCGGTATCGTCCAGCTTGTTCAGAGCCAGGTCCATGCAGACCTCGAGTTGCTCATCGGGTTCCATCATGAGGCAGACATCGTGGTCTCGCTGTTGGGGCGAAGGCATGCCAAGCTCATCGCGATAATTGCACCCTCGGCAGAAGTGGGTCGCCACATCACGAATGAGTGATACCAGATGCTCAGCATAGACTTCAATGAGTGTGTATTTGAGATGTTGCGGTGAGGACATCTTGGAAGCCAATGAGGTAGTGTGGGTGATGCACTGAGATTTTATAGTTCGACGCTGCTTTGCAAGCAGATGCGCATGCTTTCCCGGAAGATCGGGTAGACACGGTCTAGTGGTAAGTCTCTGTGAAACTGGAGGGCGGCCTTGGTGATGTGTACCAAGGCGTACATGTGTTCAATGCTGGGTTCACCAGACAGAATGTCGCTGATGAGATAACGATACTTTTTGGGTGAGTCCAAGTCGTTCACGAGCTGGAACCACAAAACAACATCGACACCCACAGGTTGATAAGGCTTGGTATGTTTGGCTGAGCATCGGTTAGGAGTGAAATCCACAATCCCTTGTAGCGCCCTGTCAAAGTAGCACCAAAAGGCCAACTGGATGTCGCGCGGACGCAGGCGTTGTTGAGCAATAACGTCCCGGGTGAAGAGGGCCATTACATAGAGGCGGCCAACGTTAAAGGCCCCGTCTTCGAGGACCGTGTCATAAATCTTCGTGTAGGCTTGCAGGCTGCTGACTTGCTCCACGAGCCCATCCCACTCTAGCGAAGGTGGTTTGGTGCATCCCGCACTGCTCGTTTGACTCGTGACACAAGCTGCTCCCATTCTTCATGTTCCGGTCACTTCCATTCTCTTCTGATGTCTATTTTGTCGTTCGGAGGAGCAGCTCGTGACCCCTACTACTGCTCCAAACAAAGACACAACAAACGATGTCCACTGCATGCCATCTATCTCGAAGAACCTTAGGGCGGTACTGGTAGATGTACTGGTAGAGTAAGCTCGAAAGAGACGCATGTAATGAATATATTGTCACAAGACAGAAGTGGTGTCCATTCACGTCCAGAAACATTCGAGACACAAATTCCTGGACGTGAATGGGTCCTAGCAAAATTTATTTTGGGGTAGGCCGTACCCTGTGGCGGTGGCGGTGGCGGTGGCGGTGGCGGTGGATGGGGGACTATTCTATTCTATAAG
>JAUOBU010692035.1:0-10215 GCA_032360585.1 Nereis procera | reverse complement strand
TAAAGGCTGTAACCAGCTGGATGCTAACACTCAAGCCTGAGAGCAATGCTGGGTTTTTTTGCGAAGCGCAGGAGGCTGTAAGAGAGAGGAGGGATGAATTGGAATGTAGTACCACAAGAAGTGAGTTACAACATCCCAGCCTCAACCTATCTTTACGCACAAAATAGCCAAAAATGGCCCAATATCAGTCAAGAACGTACCACATCGATATTGGTAGATACATTACCAAGGTACCCGCTGAAATATGTGAAACTTGGTCCTTCTCTTGTGATATTGAGTCTGTGCTCCCCTAAGGGGCACTCGCATCCTGGTTTTTAATTCATATTAACCCATTCACTGTTATAGTCTATACTGACGAAATCAACCTTGGATATTGTGTCTTTCAAATCTACTTGCCAGGCTTCTAACGGTTTGATTCAAATGAAACGAACACCAAAATGTAGTAGGTAGTAAGATCTGACCATATGGCTATTTCAACAATTCACAGATCACGAGTTTGCGCTGTGAATTGATTAAATGGCCACATGGTTGGAAATCGATCCAGTAATGAAAGGGTTAAATGGTGCCGGGGTGCGGGTTTCCCATTGTGATAACAAGGACATAAATGTTCATATATATTAATTTTGTAAGGAACGCTGTATATATGATCATTGTTCGAACAGAACTGAGTTTGAAATACATCAGCGAACTAATGATATGCATATCTGTACGATGATTTCATTGGAAATTCATAATCTGATTGTTACACAATATGTTTTGATGATACAATTTCATGTGCAGTATTGTGAGAAGTATACTCAAGGAGGGGGCGATGAGGGGAGAGCTTCATCTCCATATCTAACTCACTCACTGCGATGATTCCCAAATCACCTGAGGATATTTTGTCTTTCAAGTCCAATTTGAAGGCTTCTAACTGTCCGATTTGAACTGGAAAAAGCGAAGTGCAGTAGGGGATAAATCAAGCCATGTGGCTACTTCATCAATTCCCAGCTCACTAGCATGAGCTGGGAATTGATGAAATAACCACAAGGATAGAAATAGGTGCAGTAGCGAGAGGGTTAAGATAAAGTACTTAAGGTCCAGAAAAACCACTCTGGAAGCACCTTCGCCATCAAGAGCAGACAGGTTCTGGTGAAGTATCACCTTCTGGATCCCGCTGTGCATTTCTACAGGACTTGTTTGGCCACATGTCAGATACTTTCTGAGAAAGAATGAAATTGTTTTGGAAGAGCAGAATAGTTTCCGGCTCTGTTTAGATTAGGTTTATCTGCTGAACGATCTGCTTAGGATCCAGCAGGGTAGGAAAAAGGAAACCTGTCCATTCATCGGTATCCAGGAGGTCCTTGACTACGGTGACAAGTGCCTTTTGCGTTATAGATCAGGCAAAACATAAACAAAGGTGAGCGAATTGTGTTATTAAAGCAACATGTTTTCTCTTTGATGAGATAATTCAACAGCTGGCTATTGTGCTAAGGGATAGGCCAACGAACATTGTGGCGAGCTGCCATGGGCAGAAACACTTTCTTACTCAGAGGCCTGCGTTATGAAATAAAATATTTCATCAATTCACAGCTCACTAGCGATAAAATCGATGAAATTGCCACATGGCCGGATCTTATCCCCAAAAGTTTTCTTTTCATATAATCCGATTTGGACCATTAGAATTTTTTTAATTGGACTCGAAAGGGGCGATATCCAAGGATGATTTGTGGTTATCGTAGTGAGGAGAATAACAACTCTGGTATGAAACTTCTAGGACTCCAACTAAAAATACAAATCAAATGGCATATGAATGATGGCTGGTAACTTGATTAAAGCCCGATCACAAAGCTGGTGCGCCATGAGGTCCCCCACACCCAGTGAAAAACCTGACTTGACTTGATCAGCATTTCATGAGTTATAGCATCAACAAAAACGGTTTAAGAGTGGCGGAGGTAGCAGCGGTGGCAACAGCGGTCGCGTTGGCAGCTGAGAACTGAATCAAGAGTATACCCTCCACTACGTGAGGGAGATGCAACTGGAGCATCTCCTGATAATAGTAATATGACTTATTGCATACAAATGTCACGAGCAGGGTCATACTTTCCATACCGAATGTTTAGCGAGACCTCATCGACGATAGATAAAAACACAATATTCCTCAAGGTGGATATGGTGCAAGGACATCTTGAGGCTGAGGGCCGAGTGATGTCCCTACACCATATCCACCTCGTGGAATATTGCGTTTTTGTCTGTCAGCCATGTCATATTGTCTTTACACTGTTGATCCTATCGGAGAATGGGGCAACAACAAAGTAGTTCCATGACAGGATCCATTGAATATTGCTTGTCAAAATTCATTGAATATTACCTGCAATATTCAATTGTTTATATTCCACTGAAAATAACGCATCTGTGGCATAATATGTAAATATGCACCGTGTTTTGTCGTGGTACTTTTCTCTGAGCCGAACTAGCATCTGTATTAGAACGATCACCAACTATAACTCACGCCTGTAATCCATATCTGTTACGCTTGTTGGCATCACGTTTACATAGCATCATTAGGGCCAAAATCATCTGTGGGCCTTCGTCGTGCTGCATTCACTCTTCATTGAATGAAGTACATTTTTGGCTCCCCATGTCTCAAAATAGCACGATGGTGCTGAACGGGATAAACTCTACCCAATCAATCAATCAATCAATCAATCAATCAATCAATCAATTGTTCGCATCACTATCAAATCAGAATCGGCTGGACTCACTAGACCTATTTATTCTCGATATGCGTGGTATAAAAGCATAAATAGATAAATACATCTAACCGCGTGAAAATCTTTGTGATATCACTCGAATTCATGAAGATCGCGAAGGGCTATCCATGGCTTTGCTTTTCCCAATTTGCAAGTAGTTGCTGCGGGTCATGAGTTGTGCATATGCCCAGCAAACACAAGACGTCCATTGGATGTCCCCACGACGTCAATGACGTCGTGGGGGCATCCTATGGGCGTCTTGTGATTGTTGGGTGGCTATCTAGCAAACATCGCTCAACTCCGCGAATCACCGTTTTAGTGGATTGCGTCGTCTCCCCAGGCATATGAACATCAAATCAGGCAGGCCACTCACGTTTCATAGAATAGATTACAATATGTAACAGTCGAAGGCGTCTCATTCTTCTTGGTCTGTATCCCTGTAGTTACATCGAACAGATGCACTCCTCAATGACCGAATACAATGACTATATCCGCAGGTCGAATCTGTAACTAGAAATATTCTTTTAGTGTGAAATATGAATATACAATGCTTGCCAACACAGAGAGATACATTTCCCTGTTGAAACTGACTTTCAACTCAAGACATTTTGTAAAAATCATAATTAACATGACAAAGTCCAATGCACACTTACACAGAGAGATGAATTTCCTTGTTTAATCCGCATTCCGAACGATGACAGTTTTATAGAATTCATACGTGACATGGCAAAGTTCAATGCCTGTCATCATACATATGGAAACCGTCCGTCTTAATTGCATATTTCAAACAACTGATGTAATATGAAATACAGATATAAATCTGACGTTTCTATCATCCAATTCTATATGGACCTAACCTATTCACCTGGTGGCAGAGTCAGACAATCAGTAGCATTTTTGCATCTTCTACATTGTTTTTGTTTGTTTTGCAAGTCTGAATAAATGAATTGAATGTGAAATTTGAATTTGCATTACATGTTCATGTCTGTGTAGTGGACGCGCTGGCAATACAGTTAGTTATATGTACGTCTATGACTATTCTTTCTACGAGCCTCCACGATTTCTGGCAGAGTATATGCACCGATTTGCCAGATTTGTCTTCTGACATGTCATCTTTCGATCCCCTCAGCTGACTCCTGGCCGAACAAAATCAATTCTCCTTCTTCGCGCCAAATTGTTTTTTACAGGGCCCTCAGTGGACATGCTTGGGAAGTAATTTTTTCATAAGTAATTTGTGTGTACGAGAGGTAGAGATACTAGTCAGCATGAAGAACATGACCCCGAGGCCCACGATCCTGAGGCTCCAGACCCTGAAGATTGAATTTTGGTGGATCGCCCAGCCTTGTTTTGCGGAAGTGGACATTAATCTTCCCACATCATCATCGGTTTTTGACCATGTGGCGAAGCCATCAATTCACAGCTAACGCCAGTGAGCTGTGCATTGATGCAATAACCACATGGTCAGATTTTATTCCCTCCTATACTTTGGCTTTTGTTTCATTCCGATCCAATCAGCCATGAAAGATACAATATTCTAGAGTGATTCGGGGTCATCGTAGTGAAGAGGTTGAACTTTACCCAATCCGTCAATCTGATACACGTTGCTAAGCATGTCTGACTTCAACTCGCCAAACAAGACGTCTATACGTTCTGTTGTCGGAGAATTACTGTGACCCTAGATGACCAGCAAATGGAATCTGCGACAGCCGGAATGGATAGTGTAGCCATGGGGCTGCGGTCAGTCCGACGGGTCCTATACGAAATACGGACGTATCGAAACCACTGAATGCACAGAACCAAAGTAAGTAGATGATATCCACACTTGGTAACGGTGTGATGTCTTTCGTGAACTAGTTGAAGTTCAGTATTTTCCAATTCAATAGTGTTAGTCAGTACACTCATTGCTTAAAAGAGAAGACAAACTTATGTGACAGCTGCACTTGACGGCCTGCAAACAAGTTTCAAGACAGTTTGAGGCGATAACATTCGAAATTGCCTGCAATGCTTCCCATCGAATAGCCTCGCTGATTTGAAGCGCTTCGAATTACAATAAATCGAATGAAAATTGTCAACCTAATTTAACCCTAGAAGTGTCACTATCTGATCAATGTTTTCATGAAGTCGTTAGAATAACTCCCTGCATTGTAATGATATATTCAAAATCTTTGGATCTCATATTCTTTTGTAGCAGCCAATTTATCGACAAGCACTACAAAGCATTGGTGTTATGTATTGGCATATTATGTATGGACATATTATGTATGGACATATTGTCATTTGGTGATCTTAATTTTAGAAGTGCAATTTATATCATGGATTCATCCGACCTTCTAAGCAAGGGATGGGGAAAATATGATCAAGTTCGGTTGGATATCTTTCAATGTTGAGAAAATAAATCTCCAATTTGATCAACCATTTCACTACGATAACCCACAAATCACCCTTGTATATTGTGTCTTTCGAGTCCGATCAGGAGATTTCTAAATGTCCGATTTGAATGAAACGAAAAGCAACTTGTAGTAGGGAATAATATCTGGCAATATGGTTGTTTCAGCAATTGATGAAATAGCCATATGAAGTAGTATAGGGGTTAATTCGTTGAAATATACATATGAGATATCGTGAATATTGCGGCTGCTGGGGAGTATTATCCTACTTTTTGTCATCCAATTAGCACGAAATAGAGTGTGATGTGGTGTATGTTTAGATATATCACATACGTCAACCAGTTGATTGACAGCTCACTCATGCAAACTGTGAATTGCTCGTTCAATTGCACTGATGACAAATACTCTGGAGATGTGAAGGTCAATTTTTGGAGCAGAGTGTCCAGTGCACTACACAACTGCTTAGATAATCTACCGTTGGTGTTGAGCAATCAGCCTGTGTGTATGATGGTGTTGGAATGCTGATGATGTAGCCCTTGATATTATATTCGTGCTGTTATTACACTTCCACTACTTCATCGGTTTCCATCAATCGAGAGTGAGCTGGGATCGATGAAATGACCACATGGCCAGATATTTTTCCGTACTGCTGTCTCTCTTTCGATTTCATTCAAATTGGACCTTTAGAAGCCTTCTAATTGGGGACAAAAGAGATTATATTCAAGGGGATTTGGCGGTTCTGGGTGTGAAAGAGTTGAACTATACATCAAACTTGTCGATTCTTGATACATGTTCCACCATAAATTTCGTTAACCCTCTCACTACTAAGAGAAACCCTCAGGTTACATTTAGCAATGTAACCCAACATGATGTGTAAGAGAAACCTCCAGGTTATCTTGAACAATGTATCACGTAATGCTGCATAAGTGAAACCCCCCGGTTACCCTGAGCAATGTATCCTAGCATATTGCGTGTGAGAAACCCCCAGGTTACCCTGAACAATGTATCACAGCATGCTGCGTAAGAGAAACCCCAAGGTTACCTTGAACAATGTATCAAACACATGCTGCATAAGAGAAACCCCCAGGTTACCCTGAACGATGTATCACAACATGTTGCATGAAAAGAAAATCCATGTTACCCTGAACAATGTATCACATTGTGTTGCGTGAGAGAAACCCCGGGTTACACTGAGCAATGTATCACAACATATTGCGTGAGAGAAACCCCCAGGTTACCCTGAGCTATGAATCACAATATATTGCATACGAGAGACCCCAGCTTATCCTGAGTAATGTATCCCAACATATTGCGTGAGAGAAACCCCCAGGTCACCCTGAGCAATGTATCACAACATATTGTTCAAGAGACACCCCCAGGTTACCTACCCTGAACGATGTATCATATCATGTCGCAAAAGAGAAACCTCTCGGTCACCCTGCGCAACGTATCACATCATGTTGCATAAGAGACTGCGCTAGGATCACTCTATTCACCTTCCCCTAGTGTCAAGATCTGTCATTTCTTGTTTGTCTTGGTGACTCGTGTAGTCCTTGCCTGAACAACAAGGCTTGAGCTTGTAGAGCAGAAATGTTCCAATGATGATCTAAATAGTCAGCTGCCACACGAGAATGAACTCTACGAACCGAAATGTCAGCATTATCGATCAAAGATAAGACACATAGTGACATCCTATCTTGGTTTCTGTATATTTATTTTGGTCTTTTTGCTGTCATCCACATGGAATACTATTGCTAAGATGGGACTTCAAACCCTTACACTACTTGATCGATTTACATCCATGTGGCTATTTCATGAATGAATGAGCGTCATGGCCAGATCTTATTTCCTGTTACATTATGCCTTTCATTCCATTCAAATAGGACCATTACGGGCCTCCCAACTGGACTTGAAAGACATGGTATCCAAGGGTGACCTGAGGGTTTAGGGAGTGAGATGATTGAAATGTGAATGCTCAGAAAGATGTCATCGATTTCTTGGAGAAAGAAATGAAACTCATGTTTATATTATAAGAAAGAGAACTCTAGACATGGAAGTGGTTGTTATTCGTCAGGAGAGAGCTAATTTAACCCTTTAGTACTAAGACCCCAAGTCACCCTTGGATACGATGTCTTTCCAATTGGAATGCATCTAATAATCTATTTGAATAAACTGGAAAGTTAAATGTTGTAAGGAATAATATCGGACCATTTCACTATTACATCGGTTCAAAGCTCATGAGCGTGAGCTGTGCATTGATGAAAAAGCCATGAATAAGGGTAGAAATTGTCAAAATTGTGAAAGGGTTAGCGCCATGAGAGGATGAGATCGAGTATAGTTTAGGGAGAGAATGTTATCATGTGTTGAGCAGGGTTGTCTTCTCATCAGCGGAGAGGCGGTGCTGTCTGTCAGCAATCCTTATGAGACTCCCTAGTAAACACACTGCACAATTAGGCTACATCAACAAGTCTTTTGATGGCCACCGTGGAATATGGATCGAGAATTATCTAACAAACCAAATAAGATAAATGTGTTCTCTCATTTCACCTTTGTGCCTATCTCGACGACCTACTCAACTATAAACAAAAAAATGAGCAATATGACTGTTGACAGTCAGATCATATACTAGAAATATAAAGCAGCTTTACTTTGACGTTAAATGTATAAATCAGAAAACAAATTATCATAAGTGGTCGAGTGCATCAGCCATGGCGAATCCTAAGACCTATTGTGAGACCCGGATTGCTCATGAATACAGTGAAATTATTGCAAAACGTTTCGGTTGGATGTCTCATCAAACCCACCCTACCACAGCGTGCACAGCCTGCGTGCATGGTTGGTTATGAGACGGGTCAACGGGTGGGCACAGCCATCTTGAGAACTCAGGCTTGCACATTTCATCGCTTTGTGCATTCGCCAACGTGTGGGCATGTGTGGTTGCACTTACACACACTGACGCCACACACACACGCGCGCGTGCGCGCCCAAACACACATGCCCAAACACACACACACACACACACACACACACACACACACACACACACACACACACACACACACACACACACACACACCCAAACACATGTATGCAAACATCAGCGAATGCAGGAATACCATTCGATGTTGTTTTGTGTAAAACACGCTTATTTGCTTATCTAAAAAACCTAGGATGCTCACACATACATTGAATATGCATCGATGATAGTTAAAACTCTGCAGTTTAGACACTCAAAAAAAAAAAGAAATCCAGGTATACGTCAATGACAGCGTCTGTAACACAAATGATGTTTGTGGGGTCAACACACGTCAATACCAGTTTCAGTTAAAGAACCACGTCGCAAAGGATACTCGTACGCCTGGTTGCATTCAAGGGTCTTTGGTACCCGGGTTTATGAAGTCAGATGCTCCAAAACCTGTGATGACCATAACCCTCTTTCAATGTCATCAGCTTCCATCCATGCGGCTTTTTCATCGATGAAATGGTCACAAGACCAGATATTATTTCCTACTACATTTCTGTTTTCATTTAATCACAATCAGACCTTTGAGAGCCTTCCAAACGGGCTTGAAAAAGAAAATATGCAAAGGTACTTCGGGGGTAATAGTATTGGGACGGTTAAGAAATAGTGTGGTGGCAGGTGATCTTGCAGGTCTGTCACCCATGCTACCCTGCCCTCCCCCGGCCGCTCAGTCTGTCATCTATTACATGCTTATGATATATATTAATATGTTCGACATGTCAACATGTCTCCTGCTAATTGGAGATATACATCCGCCAGTCACCTCACCCTACATTCAACTCACATCTGATGACGAATTCAATTTCCCCGTGTACTTTTTGTCATTTCAGATTCTGGTATGACAGGCCCATTTTCGTTATTTTGTGTTCTTCCTGGCCAACAGAAGTGCTTGTCAACTCTATTTCTGTTCAGATGGCTTCATAATGGCCTAATGCGAACGTGAGACGTATTTTCACTGCTTCCATTCGTCACTAGATGGAGGTCATTAGAAATTTAAAGCTCCCCTTGTCTCAATGTATACCTGAACTCTTTGGTGCATGTAATGCCAGATGATGCCAACCTGCTGAATTCATAGGATGTAAAGCCTGCCTATCTGCCGAATGCACATGTGTGAAGTTGCACCATTGGTTTATCCATCGCCTTTGAGCACCAAAGGGCTTAAGAGTGATGGAACAACATTGGCACAATTTGGCACGTACGCAGCATGAAGATTGGGCATCATATACATCCAGCAAGTGGGCATCATTTGGCATTTTATGCAGAAAAGGGTTAAGAGGCTGAACGGGCCAATCATCGTGAATTATGGAGTGGCTGGCCCTTGTCCTCCCACGCAGGTTCGTGATAAACATAGATTAACACTTTCACTACTAGAACCTCTAATCAACCCTAAAATATTGTGTCTTTCAAGTCCGACTGTGATGATTCTATTCATCTGATTCGAATGAAATGAAAAGCAAACTGTAGTAGTGAAGGTGATCTGGTCATGTGGGTAATTCATCAAATCACAGCTCACACTTGTGAGTTGTGAAATAGCCACATGGATGGAACTGATATAGCAGGGAAAGGGTTAATCTAAAGAATACCTCACAAGTGAGAGTAGCAGAACAAGGGTTACCCAGCTTTTTGATAATCCCTGTGATGGATGAAAATCCCATAGAAGCAAAATTTCATAGCTGGCATAACCTCTTTCTGGGAACAACTACGCTTGGCATAAAGGACAATGATGATCCGTTTTATGAGGCGCTCTGGCTGCTGTCGAGACATAACAAAGTTTCTGTTGCATCATTAAACCAGGCGCAGGTTGTAAATAGTTACGAAACAACTTCTGTCCTCCTGGCAACACATCACCGGAAGCAAGAACATATGCTATGATGTCTCTCCTGCCCTGGACTTTATTGTGCGGAAAACATCCATTGACGCCGAGAACAGGATTTATAGTGTCAACTCTCCCTTTCTCTCCCCTCCCTCCCTTGAACGATCATGGTATTGGTGTAGATGTTGCATGCAGCTACTGGTATAGGAGGTTGGAAGCAAGTAAAAAGGTCAAGGTTTAGAGGAGGAGGGGCATGGGGGG
>JAUOBU010688702.1:0-10220 GCA_032360585.1 Nereis procera | reverse complement strand
TCTCTCTCTCTCTCTCTCTCTCTCTCTCTCTCTCTCTCTCTCTCTCTCTCTCTCTCTCTCTCTCTCTCTCTCCGTTCACAAATAAATGAGCTCTCATTTGGCAGTAAGTGGCATGGATATATGTGGATACACCATGCAAGGTTTAACCCAATGACTTCTATTATGATGAAATTGCTCAAGGCACATGGCTGTAAAGAGAGACTGTTGGAGAAGGAGTCACACTTCTGATGTTTTCAAATGATCTGAGCAGAGTGGCTTCCTAGCCTCAAAACTGGCTCTTTTATCTGCTTTGCTGTTCCAATACTCTCATCTCACTCCCCACCCTGGCTGTTCTTGTTCCTTCCCTCTGAGTTGCAAGGGCAACCCTCCTCCCTCTTCTCACAATCAGGTCATCATAGTTCAGTCATGAGGCTATCATTTGTCCTCTGGTTGAACCATGGAGCCTCCTGTTCTTAATCACTCCTTTACAATTCCTGATGGCATTTGTTCAACACCAATATTATCTGGATAGCTCTCAAGAACACACATGGGCACATCATACACACAATGCACACACACACACACATGCGATCACATACACACACACACACACACACACAAACACACACACACACACACACACACACACACACACACAAATACGAGGAGGCTGATCAAATTCAACAGCTTTAAGATGGAATCTCCACCAGATTCAACCTTTACAGCAATTGCCATTTGTCATTCGTCACCTAATGAGTGAATCTCCTTTGTTTTTGTCTCTTATTTTGTTTGTTTGTTTGGCTGTTTGTTCATACTCGGTTGCGCTTCCACTCAAGTGGCACATTCTCGGCGCAACCTGTGACTATCACACTGGTAAGCTGGTTGCAGTGTGGACGTCTTCTACTCCATGTGAACATCCAATAGACGCTTTGTATTTGCTACTCTGTACATGTCCCTTCTCTTAGGCTTCAGCAATCTCCTTCACTTATCTCCACCTGAGGCTTGCGGTACTGTTCAGATCAGGGTGTCTTTATGTTTCATCATCATTACTCCCATGTATTTTCGAGTAAAAGTGGAATTATTCTATTTTGATTCGCAATAAATCTAACAACTATCACTTGAAATAGAATTGTCAGATATCCAAAAATGATACCACAACATACATAGGGTCCGTCCACACCTCAACATCCATGATCCTTCCTTTGTTTCTTTCACTCGACTACCTGATGCGGTTGTATTGAAAATTTCAAGGTCAAGCTCTGTTGAGAAGAATCGATACCAAGTGAATCGAGGCCACCTCTGCATCAATAGCCGCAGAGTGCGAGTCTTTCAAATGAGGCCTCTGCCACGCCCGCTTAGGATGAATTGAGAAGGACGATGTACTGGTAGCTGGGATCTCATCAATGTTAGCAATTAATTGATCGAATAGTGTGATATATTAACACCGATGTGACCTTAGGAGGGAAAATGTCGGAGTACGTTTTAGTGATACTTCATTTAGCTTGAGTCATGCCACGTAGTTTTGTGAGAAACGTTCAGTATTTCGTGGAGCCCCTTACAAATCCTACAGTGACTGGCACAAGTCGTTGCAAGTAACACCAAGAAAAACAGAAAATAGACCCAATGTGTTACCACTCAAAATTATCAGAATTCCACCAGGAATTTGTGACCCTTTCTTGGTAAGTGAATGGATTTGCTGGATGTTGGGAAGGTATTGCTGAAAATCGATTATACACGTTCAAGCCACGACAATGGTTAAGATAATATACATAGTCTGGTTGATCAGATATGCTAGTGAGAACATTGATCGGTAGGCACTTGCTGCCAAGCTAACACAACACAACGAGCTTAATTAAATACTCCGTTAGACACCTGCAGGAATCCATTATTCAAGCTCTTTGCTCAAGATAAACCCAATGTTTCTGAAGTTATCACAATTTCGGTACATACTACCGTGAATATTGAATATTTGCTCCTGCTCAAACAGACGCATTTCTCTATGTTTTTATTGTGAATGGAGTACGTTCTGAATCTGATTATTGTGGTTATATCCATCATACTAATCACTGGCTTGTTCAGAACAAGCCAGAACTTAATTTGATGCATATAACCGCAATCAATGATGATAACATGCACTAATTTTTTCACTGATATCGATAAGATTTTAGCAATCAATCTACATGAATATAACTTCTTTGTCATTAAAAAAAATATATCTATTGGATTTTATCGTCATCAGTCCTGACTTCGCTCCTAATGCATGTGTTTGGAACGATACAGTAGATCCCATTCAGGGTGATATACTATATCTTGAGAGATGGTCATGACGAGGACCCCTCGACTAAGCGAATATTTCCAAGTTGGCTGCTTGACCTTATCATGGGAATAAACAACAAATGCAGCTCAACAGCCTGACCAGAATTGGATGTGAGATCTAACGTCAGTTGGGAATGACACAAGTTTTTTCTTTTTGTTATATCAAATGACAGGCAGTCAAGAAATCAGGAAAAGTGCCTGAGCTGTTTTGGGTAGGAATCTCCCTGTGGCAGGATTTATTTCGGGAATGACAGGAAGCAGGCAGTGTTTTCAATGAAGTAGAGGGGTCTTCTCCTGACCTGCTATTCTACTATAACCTGTCAACTTTAATGATCATAATTATCAAAAACAGCATCATTGATGAACAAGCTCGTAACAGAGACATATCTCCCCAGATGCGGAGCCTCCAGCTCCACTACCAACTGAAACAATACATGGAGGCACCGAGATAGGCATGGAGAAACCCCTCTCCCCTAAGCAGCAAGTACTCAATGGGATAACGATCCCAGTAAATCCAATGAGGACCCCACCGGGGACATCGGGAAATAGCAATACTATCCAGTGTACCGAAAAGAGTTTAGGTGAAGCAGGGCATCACTCAATTAAATCACCAGTTGGGCATAGCAAACCATCCACTCCTATCCGTAACATGCCTCTGGCCATGAATACTCCTCCGTCAATTCGCCGAATCTCCAAGGGCATTGCTAAAACTCCAAGTAAAGCTAACAAGAAACTAAAATCCAGTATTACGCATTCTAAGTCATTGTCCTTATCCAGAAATAACTCCCCATCTAAATTGTTGCCTCTATGGTTATCGCCTAATATTAAAAAGAGCCTCTCTTTGAGTAACCCAAGGCGGAGTTCTTCCTCTAACACTAGTCCGGAAACTGATGTCCTTCGCCTAAAACCATTGGATCAGAATATTAATGATAAGCCTACCACGAAAAAACACCCTATGAAGTCACCTTCATCTGTACTACCAGTGCTACTTACCAACAATGTCGAGGATGGTCTGTCGGACAACATTAGTCTAAGTCAGCCTACCTCTCAAGCCAGTACAGAGAAGGATAACACCCTCATGCTGATTGAAACACTTATGAATAAATTCGAGTCAAAGATGAGTTTGCTGATTAAATCTGAGATACACGAAGCTATAGGCTCCCGACTTGATCTGATGCATGCAGATTTCTTGAGATCAGACAAACAGCTTGGTGAACTAGGTGCCAGATTTCAAGAGATCAGCGCAGAATCACATGAAGTGGTCAAAAAGGTTAACGATTGTAATGCACATATGACTGACCATGATCTGGCCCTTTCCACTTTATCGGAGAGAGTAGAGATCCTAGAGTCCCAGATGGCAAATAAGGATAACACAATCAAAGAACAGATTTCTAGAATCAATCTTCTGACTAAGAAGGTGGACGATGTTGAACGGAGTGAAAGAAATGATGTGTTAATATTTGCCGGTTTAGAAACAACAAGAGGTAAGACTTTGATGCATACTGTTCTTGATGTCATCAACAATGTCCTAAACGTTGAAATACGTGAGTCGGATATTGTCCAGTGTTACAGGTATGGTGGTACAATAGACCCCAAAACCAAAACGAAACATATCAGGGTGAAGTTTGCTCATGTGTGGATGAAAAAGTCAATACTAAAGGCTAGATCCAATTTAAAGGGCTACCCGATATATTTGCGCGAGCACTTAACGGACTTAGCGAGAGACATTGAGTTCAATGCTAAAAAAGCGTATAAGCTCGGACACATCTACAATTATTATACCACGAATGGACTTGTCTATGTCCAGTACAATAATGACTCGCACCCTGTGAAAATCGACAGTGTTGATCAGATATTTGCCATAATTGACCAAGCTACCGCACGTGCAAACCAGATGGAAACAGGAAACTTGCATAAGGTTCCTGACGAGAAAGGCAAGTCGGCTGAAGGAGCATCTGAACAACAGCATGATTTACAGGTGGTTGAACACATGCAAGTTGAACAACCCGCTGTAACCACGGAAGAAAACTCGAAACCGCAATTAAGCAATGCTAAAACTTCGCAATCCAACGTGAGCGATCGCAATACTGAGTATAACACTGGGTCTGTGATTAACGATAGATATCATAGGCACTCGGATTGGACTGACCCAAATCGGCATTATCACAGATCCAAAACCAACGATTACCGGCCTCCCAGAGCCCATAACCACTATCGTGACCGACAATATGATAACCATAGGGGCTACGAGTACTATAACTACCCAGAAACTCATAACAGGTTTGAGCCTTTGAGAAATCAGCACTGGCATAGCCCTTATTGGCATCCATATTCGTACTATTAATATGACAAAATTGTTACAATCAGCAGTACCATGCCATGGTAATTACTGGTCAATATTTACTGATGTACATATTCATATACCCTTGTTGCCTTGTTGTTCTGTTCCAGGGATGTAAGTCTGCCACCTTTTCGCTACTGAAGAGGAATACAGCTGTGTAAGCGTTAGAATTCCTTATCCAACATACCGGACTGGGTATAATGCCTCGGCGTACTAAGCTTCCGAGAATCCTGGTATCACCCAGATTTAGCATCGACAATTGTCCCTTGCAAAAAATCAACAAGTTTGTGTGCGAACATGGTCTCCCACGTCTTATCATACTCGGAGACTCCCATGTCTGTAGGTGGGAAGAATTTATGATGTCGGCTTCCACCGAAGAACTTGACAGATTCATGCTAGGTACCTCACACTTTATGGGATCACGTGGGCTGTCATGGAAGAACGCCAGTGTGAGATTATTCGGTGATGAGCCATGGATGAATAATATCTTCAATTTCCTATTCCCTGATTACAGTCAACACCAAAATCAGGCGTCGAACATATCAGTTACATCACAAGGCCGCATGATCCATGGCCCTCCTGCTAAGAAAAAGAATAGGGAAGATCTGTGGGACAAATACCATAAACTTTCAATACATCATAACATGATTCTGCTTTGTCTCGGCTCAAATGATGTAGACAATGTAAACACCATGATTTCTGATCTAGAAAGGAGCTACATGTTCGATCAAAGGTATAACAGATATTTCCGAAAAAGATACCCCAATACAGTTTTGAGCACTATTGATGCAAGAAACTATGAGATTGGGGAGCTAATGTCACGTGAGATGGCAAAACTAATTTTGCATATCCAGAAATTTCTCGGAATTATAAACGTAAACTGCCCCGGGCTCCCAATTACATGTTTATGTATCTGTCCTAGGCCCTATTGGTTTGCCTCCACCAGACGATTTGCCCTAAGAGTCGAAGAATACCTTGAGGTAAAGTGTAGATTGAAAATCATCAAGTACCATGATTGTATTAAGCCAGAAAACTTTCAGGATGATAGTACGCACTTTCTGCCTACTGCCTATGAAATTATGACTGACAAAGTTCTAGGTCCGACCTTTGAGCTATGCTACCAAAGGATACGTGACAAACCTCACCACTCTAGTGGTCTTCTTGGGGTACCATGGGAAGTGCCATTCTACGATGACATCGTAAGAGTAAAAAATGCAGAAAGAAATGAGAGAAAACGGCTACGATCTATGCCTGAAAATGACTCCTGTCTATCTTAGTAGGAGGTGTTAGCCTGCTCTTAGGTACTCTTGAATACTCTACCCTGTCATATGTGGTACCGTGGTTTCTATTTCATCTGATTGGAAGTCTCTCAATTACTTAACTTCCCATACAAGAGCCATTAAACAAATTTTGTCTACTATGGTTGAGTGCACTAATGGTGATGTGCTGTACACCTACATAATTATATAGTGCGGTAGCTATTAATGTACAAATGCTTTCGTTTGAGCATATGTAATACTTTCTATACGATGTACAGGTAGTACTCGGGCAATATGGGATCTCTGGTTAGTTGGCCATAGAGAGTGCCGTGCGTCGGAAGTTCCTCTATAATTTCTGATACTGGTATATCTTCGATGGTTGACAAACTTTCTGCCTGCATTAGGTAAATGCTTTTCAGTGGTTAGCAGGTCATGTTCCATATTATACGATGATAGCTCTCGTGACTTACATGTTTTGATTGCTGGAATATTTGACTGGGAACCAGACAAGAAAACTTTATGTTCTAGTTAAGGATTTATAGTTAAACCGTGGGGATGATGTTAGGTCACCTACTCCAGTTGGCCTATTTTGAGATCGCCTGGATAATGCTAGGGACGGAAGTTCCACTTAAATTTCTGCTCCGGCATGTCCAGCCATACTACAACTCTGTAATTGTATGAGTATTCTTTGCTCCACCAGTGTAGCTTTCATGTTAAAGTACATCCTGAACGTGCGTGTGCTGACCACTGGTGCACTTGTCTTGATTTTAGACAACCAAATTTATGTGTTAGTTAAGGACTTCTGCTGAAACAGTGTTGGATGATGGTATGTTGCATACTAAGGATAGCTTAATTTGAGAACGGCAGGATAATGCCTGGGACAGAAGTTCCACTCTAATTTCTGCTCCGGCATTTACCCGGCAGTTACTCGCCTTATTAGACTCTCTGAACCAGTGAAATCCGAGAGTATCTGTAGATATGTTGTAATGTTTGCTTTCCTTAATCAAAACACTCTGATGAGTGTGTTTATCTTCATTGTATTGGAATATATATCAGTCTCGAAATATATTTTGTCAAGCGATGTAAATTTCCCAACAACCTCTGTTAAGGACATGAACGTCAGTATATGTTGAATCCTTCATTATGCTTTGAACAATGTTTTCAATAAAGCCCAATCTAACGTTTTAGAGTCTTGTCCCATATTATACAGTATACTTAGAACACATGGGTTGTTGATTGTAGTAAGATGACTCGGTCAGGTAACAGTTTGACTAAGAGCTCTTTGGTGATGTACCTGTCAGGCACGGGTATCGTTTAAAATGAGACCGAGAGGTCTACATGCACGACTTTACTGAGTAGTGATGCCCATATGAGTACTCAGTTACCTTGAAATTAACGGTATGTAAAAACATCCAGTAAATACATGTGCTGACCATGGGAGCTTTTGTCTAGATAACAGACATCCTAATACACAAGTTTTTAGTTAAGGACCGATATTGTAAATGTATTGGATGTTGGAATGTTGCATATTACGGATAGCTTAATTAAAGAATGGCAGTATAATGCTAGGGGCAGAAGTTCCACTTCAATTTCTGCTCCGGCATGTTCGGGCTATATTTTGACTATGAACGTGTGTATTCGTAGAGTATTTGTAAATATGTTGTAATGTCTGTTTCCGTTTACTACAATTTATCTTGATGTAATGACGTTACACCATTATGAGAGGGCATTACCAAGATTTCTTTGTTGATGCTTAACTACGAGTTTGAGATGCCTAAATGGAGAACTCCTGCTGAGTATTGATGCTGTTAAGTATGATCACCTAGGTATTCTGAAACAAATTATACAATGATAGTTTTGTGACTTACATGTTTTGACCGCGGGAGCAATTGACTGGGTATCAGTCAAGCAACCCTTTATGTTTTAGTTAAGGACATATCTTTAAATAGTGGGGAAGGTCACCTACTCCAGTGGCTTATTTTGAGATCGGCAGGATAATGCTAGGGACGGAAGTTCCACTTAAATTTCTGCTCCGGCATATCCCGCCTTACCATAACGCAAAGGACTATAGAGTATTCTTTGCTCCACCAGTGTAGCTTACATATATATGCTTGGGCCTTTGACTATATCTGGCAGCAACTGAAAGTGTTTCTAGAATATATTTGTTGTACTGAATATATGAGTGATGGGCACTGATCGCATGTTACTTGCTTCAAAATGGAATTTGGTCTCTCCCGGGGGCTTTCCTGGCATAATCAGATACTTGAAAATTCTGATTTTGAAAACTTGACTATAGATGTACCGAGAATCTGTTTCAATTTCAGCACATGTAAATATGCACTCTATAAATAACTATGACATGCCCATCAATTACTACAACAATCAGTCAACCAACCCCTGCAGAGACCATTTTTTCCTGCATATCTTATACTCTCTTCTCCAAACTCTAATTCGTACGCCCTTACTCCTTTATTTCTCTTATTTCCATGCACTTCTGGGTCATGATAAATTCTGGAAAACGCAGAAAATCAAATGGAGACTAACCTAGAAGTAGAAAATGCCCATGTCTTGAGTAAACTGAAAGGAATAACCTTAGCTAGTATAAATGTATGCTCGCTAATGTTAAAGTTAGACGATGTAAGTAGCTTTTTATTTGAATCTGATGTAGATATACTAATAGTTGTGGAAACCTGGTTGAATAATTCTGTTCCTAATCAAATGTTGGACATCTCAGGGTATAAAATCGCAAGATGTGATAGAACTCTAGAATCAGGGAAGAAAACTGGAGGCGGTGTCTGCATGTACATAAAAGAAGACCTACGATATGAGGTATTGGTAGACAAAACACTCTGTACGCCATATATAGAATGTCTTTGGATAAACCTCAAGCTTCCACAATGTAGAAAATGGAGTATTGGAGGTATTTACAGACCACCTAATGCTCCAATACAGGAGAGCATTAATGAATTGGATAATATACTGTTGGAATTAAACAGTGAGAGTCTGGTGGAAATTTCTATTTTAGGGGATCTAAATATAGATCTACTCAAATCGAGGGACAGCTACACTAAGAAATATAAAGACATGTGTCGACGACATGGACTTTTTCATAAAATAAATATTGCCACCCGGACAACAACAAAGACAAAAACCTGTATTGACCATATTTTAACTAACAGACCAGACTACTACAATACCAATGGCATATTAACCTCATTTCCGAGTGATCATAGCCTAATATTTACATGCAAGAAGAAAGTAAAAATAAAGAAAGAATCATCGTTTTTTGAAGGCAGATCATATCGAAACTTTAGGGATGAAGTATTCGAAGAGGAACTATCGAAGGTAGATTGGGAGGATTGTTATAAGACAAACGACCTAGACTGGATATGGCTAAATTTCAAAAAGAGAATTCTCAATATCATGGATAAACATGCACCAGTGAAGAAGATCAAATTTCACCATGGTCTTCCTAAATGGGTGAATCCAGAGTATCTTAGTTATTGTGATACTAGAAATCATTTGAGACATCTCTACTACAAAAATAGAACAACAGAGTCAGAGATCAGATATAGACAGGCAGTAAAACAAATTACCAAAATGAGGCAAGACCTGAAAAGGGAATATTTTGCGGAAGCAATTGAAAAATGCAAAGGCAACTCGAAAAAACTATGGAGGGTGCTTCGGGATGCCTCTAATGACCTAAAGCACCAGTTGCTTGTTGATGTGTTAAATGGTAAATCTGAAGATAAAGATATAGCAGATGAATTCAACGATAGGTTTTGCAAGATCCCTTCGGAACTTGCAGAGGCATTCTTAGATGCCGATGAAACTGGGGATGACTATATGAAGGTAGAGGAACTGCCCCACAGTTTTGTCTTTCACTCTATAACGTGTAAACAAGTAAAAAAAGTACTATCAGACTTGAAATGTTCTAAGGCTTGTGGTATAGATGGCCTAACAGCAAGGTGCTTGAAGCTAGGAGGTAGCTCTATAGTAAAAGTTCTAGCACATATGTTTAATTTAAGCATCTTCAACAACTATGTACCTGAGGAATGGAAAGTAGCAAGTGTCACCCCGCTCTATAAGGATGGCAACACAGAGGACCCAAGCAATTATAGACCAATAAGTGTACTTCCAATTATCTCAAAACTGCTTGAACGCCTCGTCCACAATCAACTATATGATTACCTAGACAACATGAAATTATTGGCAAAAGAACAATCGGGGTTCAGGAAGAGACACTCAACTGGCAGCTGTATAACGGAACTATTGTCATTTATTTTTAAAATGATGGACCAACAATATGCCAGTGGAGCTCTCTT
>JAUOBU010687592.1:0-10225 GCA_032360585.1 Nereis procera | reverse complement strand
AGAAAACGCAACCATTCTACTGAAAAAGTATGAAAACTGTAAGTTCTCGTTATATATCGCCCCTCAGCCACTTGTAATTGATATTCTGGTGATTCCAGTATTCGCCTGGATGCTCGAAAATGGGTAATATATATGATAGAAATTGATTTGTAATACATTTTGTGCAAGAAACGCAAGATACATAGATGATTCCTAGAGTTATTGAACAGAAATCCCAATAATTCTGGATAATTCCTAAGGGTTTATTGATAAATCATACAGGATTCATAGTGAATCATGATGAATCGGCAAGGAACGTATGGAGTTCAGGATCAATTGTACGAGAATCCTACTGCTAACGGATGAATTCTTGGTGATTCCTATTAATTCCGTATGAAACGTAGAGAGTTCGTGCAATATTCCTGTCGTTTACGTAGGAACTATGTGATAGAATCTGTGGTAAACGGCGAAATTCGTATGGAACACGTAGAAGAGACGTACGGTGTTCTGTGGAAATGTATTGTAGACTTCAAACGAGAAATCATGCCGAATAATCGGCATGATTTTGGATACGAGAATTCCGGGTGAATTGTACGCGGTTCCTGAATGTGTGACCAGGGCTTTACCGACACCCCGCTACCAACACTGGCCAATACTACCACCTCCCCTCTTCTACAGCTGGCACCAATAACTATCAAGACATGCTCACTGCTCTTAATGCCCTAGAAATACAATTTCACGACGCAAACAAAGCACTAAAAAACGATCTAAAAGAGGATATCTCGAAATCTATAAGTGATGAGATGAAGGTTCTCCAACATGACCAAACCGCCATGGAAAATGGTCAATTCCTAGAGATTACCAACTCGATCAGGCATCTCCATGAATATATCGACAACCTTGAGACTAGGATCGATAATAAAATCGCCAACTCTATCGATAGGAAGTTTGATCATGCTTTGAATAACCTGCTTGAGCAGAAAATCGAGGAAAAACTAGAGTCAGTCCTAAAAGCAAGACTAGACACACTATTAAATGATCGATTCGCCATCCACGACCAAAATTATATAGTTCTGGCGAAACAAATGGAAGATAATAGTGCTGCCTCAATCAAATATCATCGACCCACTGATTACCTCGAAAGACAGGAACGCCTAAATGTCCTCATCATTGACGGTATCTCCTTTGACAGCTCCAAATCACTGAAGACCAATGTCATTGAAACAATCCATGGGCTACTAGGTTTTGAACTAGAACTCACTGATACGCTTCTGGCACACAAACTACCGACAGCTGCTTACCAACACCAACTCACCTCTATCCGCGTAAAGTTCGTCGATATAGATATGAAAAGAGACTTGATGAAAGCCAAAGGGATACGCAAAGGATCACCAATCTATTTCCGGGAACATTTAACTGCATATCAAAACGCAGTGTATTATCAGACAAGATTAGCTAAGAAGAACAGACTACCATGGAATACGTGGACTTACGATGGACTGGTCTATGCAGTGTAACATGAAGAAAGCCAGCCTGTCAAAATCAGCGACATAGAACTCATTATGAAAATGAATGAGAATGGATTCAATGACGCTGAGTACAATACAGCCCGATACCCTGATTCCACCAGTACCATGACTGGCAATGAGAAGGCATCTCGCAGTAATCATGAGAACCTCAACCACAGGAGACCCTCACCTGACTGCAACACCACCCATGAAATACATCAAGGAAAAACTAGACCAACACCGAACCTTCTCGAACGCCGGTCACAACAAACAACCAACCCAACTGGAAAAATACAGGATCCTCAAGATAATAGTGAGGGCGAAACCATGAATCGGACGCAGTACCACCAATCCAAGGCCTTGCGTGGGAAGACATACGCTAGAGAGGGCTACTCAAATATATCAGCGAGACTTAGACTAATATCTGAGTCCACCACCAGACCCTGCTCAACGAACGATCATAACACACACATGCGAAGCAGAGAACCCTGCGTGGAAATAGGGTATCACGACATAGACCACAGTCTGAACGAGGCCTTACGCGAAGCCTTACATGGGGATGTTATTCAAAGCCCACGAGTGCTAGACATGCAAATCACTACAACCAGCACCAGACGCTAGAGGTCGCAAATAGATTCGACCCAATTGCTATGGACTCAAAAGATTACAACGGGGATTACCCGGAGGTAGTGTAGACGTGCCAAAATGACTATTTACGTTGGAAGAAGAAAACGCTCATCCAACCATCCACACAGGCCTATTTCGAGAAGACCATTTCGCCCTAGATTAGTAACTACTACTCACACACATCCCTTCACTATAACACAGCAAGGATCTTAATAAGAGAATGTATCAGCCGGGCCCCCTTTGCTATACTGTTGGTACAACCGTCGTGCCCTATTTGAACTGTATGCTACGTGCACTGTAACTACCCTCACATGCAAACTAACAAATTCTCCTCTATCTTCCGCTGGCGCCCAATCGATCGGAGATAAATGAGGCTAAATCTCACATTGAGCTGGGCCGAAACAAGGATTCGCTTTCAAACCACAAATATGGGCTGGAGCATTCAGACCTACCGAGTGTGATGATTCTAGCTGACTCGCCCACCACGCGCTGGTATGGATATAGCAAAGATGAGGACTGCCCGGCCGAGTATGAACCAATCCTAGATAAGGTCCACTTCATCGGAGTAGGTGGCACCAAATCTTGGAATTTGTTGGATTTGATATAAGGAATCGGTCTACCTACCAGCAAACGCCACCTTGGAAACCAATGGGGGAAATTCTGTGAAAGTGGTGTCAAACCCTTCTATATAGTTGTTACGTTATGGGGTAATGACCTTGATGACCTGGACCTGTGTGTGAAATGGATACGATATCACTCCAGGAATAGATCGAACACCTCACGGGATATGAATGATGAAATTCAGTGCTTCGTCAAACATACGAAGAAACGTCTCGTAGACATCGTCGAGTTCCTCCAACTACAATTCCCAATGACATCCATATCATTCATGACCCTCCTACCACGAAAATGGTGGTGCATTGAAACGAAACTTGATGCAGGATGGCTGGAATATTTCTTATTCAAAAATCTTAAAATAAAAGTCTGTGACTGTGCCCAGTCGTTCAGTTATAAACGAGGCAAATTATGCAAACTCTTCCTAGAGGACAAAATCATGCCAGGTTTTCTTGGGCATGACCACGTGCACCTGAATAGCATTGGATATAGCAGTATAACACGAAATGTGTTCACATCCATCTTCAATAACTACCATAACAGCCAAAATAACATCATCGGGATCAAATCTGGAAAATGCAATTTCCCCACTTAAGAATAAAATCATTGAAATATACGGCAATGGATGCCCAGATATCCTCCTCATGGAGGATATGAATGTGGACCTCTCCAACAATGCAGATAACAATAGTAAACGACTAAACTGTTTTCTGAAATGGACTCGATTGAGTCAATTGATAAAGTCACCTACCCGAGTAACAACAAATTCAGCAACGCTGATTGACCACATTTATACAAATAATGAAGAATTCTACACTACATCTGGAGTAGTAGACCCTGGTCTCAGCGACCATAGTCTAATATTCGTTGCTCACCAAAGAATTAAAAGTAAAAGGAAATTGACGTATATATGGGGTAGAAGCTACCGCAGATTTGATCCCGAAGATTATAGAACCAAGATCCTGGAATATGACAGGCCACCATTATATCTGGAAACTAGCCCTAACTCAGCAGCCCTCTTGTTCCGAAATATCCTCATCAGAATCCTTAATGGATTGGCACCATACAAACGCATAAAGTGCAGGGAGAAAAGAGTTCTCTGGCTCAGGGCTGATTATCTCAGCTTGTTGATGTGCGAGATGTTCAGAAAAAAACCCACGAATGCGAATAAAATTATAAAAATGAATTATATGTTAAGCATGTTAAAGTGCTAGCTATAGTGAGATACTTCATTGATGAAAAGACCAGCATTAGACTGGATAATGCACTGATCTTACCTCAAATAGACTATGGGGACATAATCTACAACAGCATATCAGAACGAAATGCATCGAAAATACAGCAAATACAGAATAGTGCATCAGTCCACGACATGCACCTACAGCTCAATCTTGAATGGCTTGACATAAGACGGATATTAGATACATGCCACATGATTTTCAAAATATTACATCACAATGCCCTGCAAACATTAGGGAATTATTATCATATGTCCATGAACATACAATGCGAAGTTCCAGAGCCACAAATATAAATGACTTATACATACCACTGGTACACTTAACAAAGACGACTCAGTCCTTTGTATATCGAGGCAGCACCTACTGGAATCAACTTCCGACTCAGATTAGAGATACCCCTCCATACAAGCCTTCAGACGACTACTTCAACTAAGTAACCCCATTGACCATGACACTTTGCAACAGTAACTGGCATATATCATGTGACCCAAATTAGAATAACAAGTTTGTAATGTTTGGTAGAACGACTTAATGTTTCCTGTGTGTAGTGAAATTGGCTATTCTTTATGCAGTCGGCATGTAAGATCACGCTAACCATGTGACCATATGCACATCCATCTTATCATTGTCTTACATGGAATTCTTAATGACTCAGAAAGGTTTTCCTTGGTTGAGATACACACATATTTTGAAATTCTAGAATGAATACCTTGCAAGTTACATTTTTGACGATGTTGCATTGTTCTAATAGCACAAATCATCAAATATATGTTAGAGAATATAATACTTCAACTGAGAATAAAGTTCACTATATTGGCCATACATGTGATGTTTTTGTGAGATAAGGTTTAAAACAGACAATATGATCAAGATATTATAGGCATCCAGGCTTATGAGCTGTTCCTAGAAGTTTACATCTTGATTCAACATGTATTCTCGCATTTCATGTGAGTCCATAAGCGCCCTGTTCCTACTGTTTCTGCGATTTAATGCTGTTTGATTGGGCATTTTGTAAAACAAAATTCGCCAAAAATGAAACTGACCAGGAACTAGGTAGTTGTTTGTCTCAATATATTCGGATAATAGTTGATCCATTTCTTGAGCCTCCTCTATGCTGACTGCATACAACACAAGGATCACACGAAATTTCTGCTTCTGCCATGATAAATATTCAGCTTCTCTGGATGCCAAATATAACCAAGGATCAGATGCATATGTGGGTCCAATTATCAATATAATACACTTGCTATGGCGGATCCCACATCTTATAGCCATGGAACGATCAGTACCTGGCCTTGAATCACGTTCCATCAGGAATAACCTATAACCCCAGCCTGGACCTCTACCCTCTAATTTTTGTACAAGTTTAGATTGCACCCATTCCTTTATATTTGAATCTACATGGTCATATGCTACAAATGCATCATATGAAACTTCAAGATCCTCTCTGAAATGTCTCAGACTGGGAAAGACATAAACAAGATGAACTTTGATTAGATAGCAAAACTTGATAATGATGAGCATCAGCATAGCTATTGCAAACAGTGTGCCTCCACTGATCCACATATTCTTACTGAATTTTTTATGAGACTCCAATCGCTCCTCAAAATATTTGAGGCACTCAGTGTTACGTTTCACACTGATACACTCCAATGACTTTATATCAGTTATTCGGCCTGTCATACCATACACCAACCAGTCCTTCCACAATGCTCTGTGTTTGTCACATTCACATGTCCAGGGATTTCCACTCAGAGAAATATACCTCAAAATTGGCAATGACTGAATGCGCTCACGTAATGGTTGAGTCAGTTCTGTTAGATTGTTATGATCAATGGATAGTTTATATAGCCTATTAGGCCATGGCAATCCTAATTCTTGCAGTATGATAGAGTGAATAAAGTTATGAGTTAAAGTTAAAACTCTAAGTCTGGATAGGGACCCGAGAACACCAAAGTTGATCGACCTGATTAGGTTGTGGTCCAAATGTAATTTGTGTAGGAAGCCGAATTCACTGAAAGCTTCAAATTTGACTTCCCTGATCTGTGAGTGCTGAAGTTTCAATATATTTGTGAATCTTTGTTTGCCAAGTAATGGAAAACTCAATAAATCCAATGAGTTGTATTTCATTTCAAGGATTCTTATTGATGCTGGTATGAGTTTTGGTACGACCACCATTTCCCTGCCAGAGCAGTTTACATATGTTGGATCAATGTCATTTGCAGCTGAAGGTCCCATACAACTGCACCGTTCATCACATACAGTTGTATCATTGTACATGCACAGGAAATGATCTAGCGGTACTTGATTGAATAATTTGATTTGGTTCTCAACCACATCCAAACAGTTATCAAATCGGTATATCTCCCTCAGTTCAGCATCCATTTTCAACCATTTCATCTTGCAATTGCATTCAATGGGATTACCATAAAACGTGGATGTAACAAGCAGCTGCAGAGGTAGCTTTGGAATATCAGTGATGTGGTTGAAGTCTGTTTCTAATTCAACGCAGTACTTTTTCCCTTCATCTCCGAAAGACTGATCTGTCATTTTTGTCAAATTACAATGATTCAGAAAAATCTGTGAAACATGACATTCTTCTATCCCCACTGGTACGGTTTCATTGGCATAGGCTGTATTCCACGAGATTGATGGATAGTATTGGATAGGGTTATAGCTGGCATCAATGCCAGTAACACCGCAACAATCAAATAGTTGCATACTGTCAATGCTTGTTAATTTGTTATACCTGAGGTCAATACGAGGACGAGAATAATTGAGGGCATCCGCACCATGCAACTTTGTACACCAGTCGGATTTCACCTGGCTTATTTTATTATTTTGAAAAGAAAGGCGTTCCATGTTGGGGAATGCTTGGATAACAGAGCAATCGAATATTTCAAAGACATTCCCATCAAGATATAATCCTTGTAGTATTGCAGTGATAGCTTTCGGCAACAATGAACTTATGTTTGAAATGTTGCTGAAACGCATATATAGGTTTTCAACGAATATTCCTTCAAATGCATTGAGGCTGAATTTTGGAACCGGATTTTTATCCAAATACAAATGTTCTATACTAACACAAACATTTTCAGAATAGCTCCGATTTTCGATGGGACAAACTACATTTCTATGTACGACCGACTGTATCTGATTTCCAGTAAAATTGAGGAATGAGAAATCCCGCCATCCAAATGGAGAAATATCAAATTCTTCGAAGAGATTATAGCTGAGGTCGAGGCCAATTGTGTTCCTGCAGATGGGTGCAAAAAGGTCTGAGCTTAAGCTTGATATTGCATTGTGTGATAGATTCAATGTGAGTGTATTCTTATTCCACAATTCTGCACTCCATAAGCTGGATAAAACAACTCCACCGAGCATCCAGATATTGGTGAGCTGATTTTGGGAGATATCCAAATGTATCAGGTTATCACAGCCTAAGAATGTATACTGATCGAGAGCTCGAATCTGATTTCTTGAGAGAAGTATATGCTCTAATGATGTACAGTTTTGGAAGGTTCTGTTGTCAATAAGAGTCAAATTATTACCTTCAGCTACTATTGTGTTTATCTTCCCGAAGGAACGAATTCTGAATGCAATTTCACTTATTTGATTGAATTGTATGTCAAGGATGTAGATAATTGGCATCTGTACAGACCAAAAATCTGGTATTGATTGGAGTTGGTTATTACCTATCCGTAAGGACACTAGATTTGGGGTATAGGCAAAAAGGCATTCAGGCAAATATCGTAGCTTATTCCAAGATAAATCAAGAGATGATAGAAGGGAGAGTCCAATGAACATCTCTTCATGCAAATATGTTATTCGGTTGTGAGCTAAAGATAACTGTCTTGTATCATTGTAATCAGAAAGTAGAGGTTCCATGGGTAACACTGTGATATTTGCATATTCTACAATGAGCCTTCTGAGTGGAGAAGATGCATTCCGATGGGTAGATTGATTCCTGATAAATAAGTTGACTGACGAAGTCCTTGACAGAAGCAATGACTGCAGATGAGGATATAGTTCAGCAATCGGTAGTTCTTCCCATCTCAAATATGTATTTACAAGTTTGATTGATTGAACCTGCCTGTTTCTCGCAAATATGTCCGACGATGACATACTCATATCTATTTGACTAATTGATACATTTTCGAGAGCAGTAAGCTTCCTCAGAAATGGTTCAATTGACACATCAAGAGGGCATCTTCTCATTTCTCTGAGACTCTGTATGGGTTTACATAGTACATTCGAAATGTCACGAGTGGGTAGATTGAGACACCAACATGAGGAAATATCTGGACCATCTTTACCACAATCTATATTGATTGATAAAATTTCCTCGGATACGTTCATGCTGCTATTGAATAATGCCTGCAAAGAATGAATGGATGGTTTGTGATCGCAGATAAGAGATGATGAATCTAAATCATTTGTGATCCAACAATTTTCCCATGAATGCCTGACCCATCCATATGACCCAGTTAAGAATATCACCATCAGTGATAATAACTGCCGGGATGTCATTGTGAGCCAAAAGGTGAAGAGCCTATCCAGATATATTGGTGTTATCTGTTATTCAGCAGAGTAATAGGAGACTTGGATAGATGCACAATCATAAAGTCTTGGCAAGTGGATCAGGCAGAGAAAGAGTGATATCATGTGATCCAGTTTTTTCAGATACTGTATGAAGCCTCACACCAATATGCCTCAAGTACAATTGCACTTTGCTCCCAGCAAAGATACAGATATCCACGCCAATAATCTAGTATCAGTCTGTGCTAGATTTTTATTTCCCATGTGTAAAAGTAAGTCGAAGTCATAAGATCACATGATTGGGTGGGTCCTTCTCGATAAATCTTCCATCAACCCATGAAGCAATGTCTTGTCCTCGGGTTGCATAGGTAGATATCAAATTATGATATGGATCGAACACTCTGACTGAAACCTGAAACGGGAAGAATGAAGCCATGATCCAAACAAGCAAAATCTGGCCAAGTGGCTAACTCACCTTCACCTTCTACATTGTCGTCCATTGTTTTCTTAACCCCTAACAAATGCAGACCTACCACGGAAACTTTTTTGCTAGCTTTCAGTACCTCGCATACTTCTTCGAGAGTGACATGTGGCACAGTATATAGAGAAGCAATGTTATATGCATATAAACTGCTTGAAAACGGAGTTGAATTAATAACCAAATCGATCTATAGAAAACCTAAAAGTTGTGTAATTATTAATGGGCGACTCACAAATTGGTTTCCAGTACTAGCAGGAGTTCTGCAAGGTGATTCACTTTCACCAACACTTTTTGCATTACTTATCAATGACTTGGCAACAGAAATCAGAGAGAAATCTATTGGAGTGAAAGTGAATGGCCATGATATCTCTCTGCTAATCTATGCAGACAACATAGTCTTGTTGTCAGACTCACATTAATAGGCCCAGACAATGCTGATTCTCACAGACCTAGCAAGTCTGAGCTCACTACTGATGCCGGCAGTATGATGCAGTCCTTCTGCAGCTATTCTATAAAATCAGTACTCTGGAGAACCTCAAGCCTAATACAGATGTCCCAGATAGTCTAGTTCCGGAACTACTCAATGACTGATAGTGGCGCCTCTCCAACCTGATGGAAACGAAAATAGACGACCAGAAGCCCCGAAACACCAGGCTTGTGTATGTTTCCACATATCTTTTCCAGAACGGCTCTCAACTGTCAGCAAACAGTCATCAATCATGATGAGATAGGCACCTGTTCATATCTTAGCCGGTCAAATATTCCATGTGCAATCGGTTCTAAACATATCACCGATGACTGCCGATCTCAGACGGTAAGTTTATACGGAAATTCTTACCTGCATTGCGCATGTGTGAAAACAGCATCAGGGTAGTCTGTGGAGATGGAGTACAAAATAAAACCACGAGATTGAGATGATTGAATCCATTGATCTTGTGTGACTTCTTTTTTAGGCCTCCACACTCACAGGTTGTCCAGCCCGAGGCCCCCAAAAAGGCCGAGTGCTGGAGACTTTTCCCTAGTTTTTTGGTGTTGCTTTGTTGTAGAATGTTTGAGCTGTGGCTCGATACGCTTTGTTTCTTTAGTGTTCAATGAGGTCTTACCAGGGGCCCACAAGTGGGCCCAAATTGGGTCTCATCTAAAGAAATATATGGTCATATCATGATCTTATGCGTTCTCTATTCACATCTTCACCAAATTTTCATCTCGTTTATCTGTCGATTTTTTATTAGAAC
>JAUOBU010686481.1:0-10225 GCA_032360585.1 Nereis procera | reverse complement strand
CATATGTGACCTTAACCCTTTCACTACTGGATTAATTCCCGACCATGTGGCTATTAGTGTGAGCTGTGAATTGATGAAATAGCCATATGGAAAGAAATTGGGCTATCTCGAAAATTTTGAATCACGGACATGTTTATTCAGTGCATGTCGACTTGGTTATCAAAGGCCGGCCATGTGTATTAATGTCTGCGCATGCACAATAAGGATCCACCCTGTAATTTCACAAAGTGTAGGGGAAATTCTCAAGCAGGAGTGTTCCTTCTTCAGCCAATAGTTACATTATATTTCTTTCCCATCAAATCGGAGGATATATCACATTTCCGAACAATAATGCACTTAACTGCAATCTTATGTAATCCAGTATAGGTTGAAGAGACTTAAAAATTCTACTCAATCCATCAATCAATCAATCAGATCTTATTCCCTACAAAATTCTGGTTTTCATTTCACCAAAATTGGACCCTTTTGATTGGACTTGAAAGACACAATATCCTGGGATGATTTGGGGATTATCGTAGTGAAAAGGTTATCATCAATTTCGAACATATTCCACTCAAATACAAGTGTGCCACATGCACGTAAAAGAGCCACTACTGTTACCGACGTAAAACACCAAAATCTGTGTAGTATTTTTAGGAAGTACATTGATAGTGTTCATGAACGTCTTTAGAGCATGATTAATGAAGTTTATGTCACAATTGCAACATATTTAGTGCACTGATGTCAGAAATGGAATTGCACATTCGAGGCTGAGTATGAAGTACATTTTCATGTATAAAAGCACACTTACTTGTGCACCCAATTCCAAATATTTGTCTCTATGTCGTTGTGTGTGAGTGTGCCCTATCATGGTGTTTTCACACTTGTGACAAATTCATCAAACTGTCTAAACCTATGGTAGATGCAAGGCATTTACTGATACTTGAAATTGTTGAAGAACAAAATATGTTTGTTAACGGGACCACTTCTAAAGAATACTGTGCATGTGTAAAAGGATATTGTCAATACACATATGGTATTCCTCAGAGATTCCTAAATTAATCATGTAGGAGCGAGTAGCCTAGGAACTTCAGGTGAGTTCATACTTTGTTGCATTGTCAGTCTACTCTGCAGCCTTGCATTGCATTGTCATTTTGGTTTTGCAATATCTCAAATGGTTGCAAGATAGCATATTGTGAATTCCGTTTGGCTGCATGCACTAGTGCTGCCTCGTGATAGACCTCAGCGATTTGCAACTTCATTTTGGAAGAAAACTGTGATCCAAAAGCTACATTGAGCTGGATGCGTATGACATTAGGCTGGTTTATTTGCTAGGTCAGTTGGGAGCAATTATGGATCTAGGACACTAGGATCAGTTCCGTATGTATGTACTGAAAGTGCATGTTGTTTATGGGTGTCAGACATTACATGGGTGTCATGTTTCTCATTGTGGCAGAGGACATAACCTGTCCACTTTTGTGCCTGTCTCATAGGGTCAAAAATCTGACATGCAGCTCATAATGAGAAAATGACAACAGTCTTCAAAGTTCATCACACTGTGTACTACACAAACTCTTGACTCACTTTGTAAATATGGATCTGAAATAGAAAATCTAAGATGTTTTGTCCAGTTTCTAAAACATTGTGTGTAGGGAAATAAACAATAGGCTCTTGTTTCGAGAACAACCTTGCTGTGTTTGGATAGAATCACTTTCAAGCATTGTATTCTAAACTGATCAGAACCATACTTCTGTAGTCTGCTCAGCTTTCTGGAATCTGAATAAGCCTGAGACTTTTCAGGAAAAGCACACACTGTAATTTTAGTCGTTTTGAGTCGATGCACTGAACCATATGTTTCATGGGTCATGGGCTGTGGTGTATAAAAATCCAAACCTACCTAGTCTCTGTGTTTTGTGTAAACAATTTATCGGCAATGTGTTTTCCTGTATAACTTACTTGGTTTTATACCTCGTCAGATGGGGATAACAAGTGAATGTCTGCCCCATACTTCCTAATTAAGAGTTGAGATGAGGTCAGTTGCATGTTTCACTTGGCTATAGACCTATTAGTTTGCGACATTCCGCTGCAATTATATGCAATCTCAAGCGATAGACAATGCCATATTTACATTCTCAAATGGACATATTGCTCGATATCTTTGTCCATGGAAAACAATGTTGACACTCTGAGCAATCTACTAGAGCATCATAGGAATCTTGTTGTTATTGAAATCTCATTGTCGATAATCCATTTTCGAAATGTAGCCCAAGAAATGCGAATGTCTTATCTGATATTGTGAAATCCTGAATATGCCACAAACTTATTAATCACAATCCATACTGGCTTATCAATAATGTGACGGATACTAAAGTTTGAAATTTCTATTTAGTTATGAAATTGGTTTAATGACACTCGCTTCTGGATTCAACTGTGGTGTGCGTGCGTGTGTGTGTGTGTGTGTGTGTGTGTGTGTGTGTGTGTGTGTGTGTGTGTGTGTGTGTGTGTGTGTGTGTGTGTTTGGATCCAACAATCTGTTAACCATCTGTGTATTTAAATCATCAAACACTCATGAAACTAACTGTAAGGTGATTAAAGTTGTTCGAGTATTCCTGAGATAGTATCATGGACCAGATTCTAGAAGGAGTAAATATCTGTACACTCTAAAGTGTTCTTGAGTGGTTTTGGGTAGAATTCTGAGACCAGGATAATACAACATATGAATACATATACGAATCAATAATTAGATCAGTTGAAATGAATTTAATAAATAAAATCGTCCTCCTTGAGAATACTTTTTATCCAGTTCTACTTGACTGCTTGCTACAAGTAGCCTGTTGATGTTAGATGCCTCATTTGTATAGAAATAAAACAAATGATGATTTCGGAGTTTCCATTGAGGAATAAGGCCTAATCATCTTCAGTCTCCTCGACTGCACAAGTTATCAGAGTGCCATTTAATCATTCAAGAGAGCAGGATGGAAGTTCTCACGACTTTGGAATCGTCATTTACACCCACAAAGAACAAAGCATTCATCGCGAAGTGAATCCCTTCATCGGTATTCATCCCCTATAACCCATTAGATGTAGACATTAAGCCCTACTGAATCCATCAATAAAAGAGGATATAATGCAAATCTGGGTATATCAATTAGATGATCATGAAGTGATGGTGCCCTTTTCTACTATCTCGCATAGTAAAACAGCGAGTGTCACTGCCCTATATGAGGAAGGTGATGCATTAGATACTAATGATTATCGGCCAATATATGTATCACCTACTGTAAGCGAACTGCACAAGAGAAATGCACATGAGCATGCTTAGTAGCACTATTGAGATTGTAGTGACCTTGTTGGGGGCCACTCTGGATTCAGGGAGTGGCACCGCACAGGCACTTACCTAATCAACTTCCTGGACTTTATGCATGGTGACATGGAGTCCTCATCCTGGATCTCAAGAAGACCATTGACACGATCGACCACCAGATCTTGTTGGATAAGTTGACACATGTTGGCTTCACGAATGATGTGGTGCAGTAGTTCGAAAGTTATCTGAGTGGACATACACAGGTCTCTAAGATGTATCGCGGGTCTTCTGGTCCACTACCAGCGTCCTGCGGTGCACCACCAGGATACATTTTCTGGCCATTGCACTTCATTGTCTATATCAATGACTTTCCTTGTGCTCTGAAATATGAACCTATATGTGGATGGTATTGCTACTGCTGTCGCAGGTCCTAATTCAGAGGCCATCCAACTGAAACTGCAAGCAGAATTGAATGCAGCCACATCTTGGCTATCCAATAATACACTCAGCCTGAACCTGAAATAAACCTAAGCAATGATCTTCGGCACTCTCAGAAATAGTTGTCGTTTGGGTATCTGGGCATAATATTGGACCAGAAGCTAAATTTCGATGAAAATGTTGACATATTATGCGACAGATCTTTTGGAAGACTGCGTTTATCCGGATGAGTGTGATAAGCCCAGTGTAATTACTCTCTGTAATACTCTGATGTTGCCAAATACAATTACCATGATCACATTTATGATGTACTCTTGTGCAAAGGATGCTACAATTCACAGAGACTACAAAACTGCACATTTGGAATGATCCTCCATTCTGATGGACACGACTCTGTGTAATACATGAAGAATTGAATATGGAGTTACTCTGACAAAAGACAAAGGCGACGCACAAGACACAAGATACTCTATCTATGGAAGTGTTGATAATATGACACCGAAAATTTTTCATGACGTGTTCACTCAATCAAGTGCGGCAGCAGAAAGGTATATATGATCAGTCGCCAGGGAGGAAATAGTAATTGAACAGCAAAGGCTGTAATTGAACAGCAAAGGCTGAAAGTGGTTTCAGGTAATATTAGGCATCACAGATCAAGTGACTGGAACGGCATTTTATGTAGTATCAGACAGGATCTGTCGGATTCCACGGAAAGACAGGGACCAGCAAAACTTTTCGATCACAACAATATATACATCACGACAATACTAACTTCTGTATATCCAGTAACTGAGATTTGTCTTTTGGGTTATGTAGTTACGATGATTGTTTTGTGAATATGTTGGGCTTGGGGATATGCAATTTTGTAAATTTTTGTGATGTATCTACTCTACCGAAAATAGATCGAGAAATTGAATTTGAATTTGAATGTTGGAACCCAAAGATTGAATACTGTGCCTCGTCATTGCTATTGCTGAGATTCTTGAGTCGAGCAACATGGTATGCCAAAAGGTGACACAGGGTAGCATCGGACAAGCCACCCTCGCAACAGAGTCAGAATCAGAAAACACAAGTCATCCTTCAGACAAAAATTACTATGCCCAAACACATACCTGTGCACATACCACACACATACACATACACATACCCCCCCACACACACACGCACACCTTACATATATTCACACGTCATGTTTGTTCCAGGCATCTAGTGTTGTGATCCAAATTGAAGTCTGTAGGAGCATGACAAATTCTGTTATCAAATTTCTCTTCTCTTCATTCTCTATAGTCATTAGCACTCGAACTGAGGTACTTTTCCATACTTTCTGTATTCCAATGAGCGTACTAGCAAGATACTGAACTCTGCTCGACCTGCACTATATGTTTATTTCGGATGTCATTCCGATCCTTTTATCTGATCGAACATTTCTTTTATTTCAGAGATACCATGTTGAAGCTAATTCTACTCCTGCAGTTGTTGGGACAACTTGTAAGTAATATTACCACGCCTTTCCAAGTCAAATATCATATTGTGCTGAGATTCACCCCATCTCCAATCACCACAATAGCTCTATGAGCTTTGATGATTCCTCCTCTTACATCACTCACCTTCAGTTTTCTTTTGCTATGAGGGGCTGACATCAATGTTTTGAGAATTGTCAATCCACTTTTGTACTATGTACACATATTCATAATGCAAGGTTCAAAATGATAACTTAATCATTTTTCAGCAGGCATTTGATACTCCATGTCCTTCTGATAGAGAGGATCGAGTAAACTGTGGATTCCCAGGGATCGATCCCGATGCCTGTGTGTCGAAAGGCTGCTGTTGGTCACCTTGTGAGGGCTGTGATAAATTGATACCTTGGTGTTTTCATACTGCATGTAAGTCATAGTCAGTGGAAATACTTGTAACCGCCTTAGTAGAAATAATGAAAAAATTCCAAGCCAAATAAATAATTTGACTATTATGTCAGTTGAGAACAGGGACAATGTGCACAGGTTCCCTTGGATGTACAGTCACTCCTGTTTTAAAGATACCCTGTATAAAGCAAAGATCTGTCCAAAGCAGCCACTTTGAAATTTTGCTCTGGGTCATTTTCCATGATAATTCACCTGTCTTATGCGATTATGTCTTAAGCAGTCACTTTTGTTGTCACTCTTGACCGAGACAGGTTTGACTGTACATCGTCATGAATGTATAGATCTACCAAGATCAAGTTACAGCATAAAGATGTAATGTTTTGTCTATTCCATATGATCATGTGTTCTTTGGCTTTTAGCTCCTGCTGAAGAATGTTCAGTGGCCAGTGTAGATCGTGAAGATTGTGGTAGCTACGGCATAGACAGAGATGACTGTGAGGAGAGAGGATGTTGTTGGGGACCATCGAGTGAGAACAACATACCCTGGTGCTATTTTGGAGGTATGTTACTATAGTAACATCTGAATGGTTTGATCTTCGTCCTCATTTCAGATCAATGTCATATATCAAATTTACTAATGTGGTACGGTTAACCCATATACTTCTTAATCTATTTTCTATGTGGCTATTTCATCAATTCACAGCTAGTGAGCTGTAAATTGTTGAAATGACCAAATGATCAGATCTTATCCTTACTACGGTTTGCTTCAGACTCAGACTAGTGGAAACCTTAAAACTGGACTTGAAAGGTACAGTATCCAAAGGTGATTTGGGGGTCATTGTTGTATAAGGGTTAACATATCCTGACATGTATCAATACTCCATTGGAACAAAGTATGTTTGAAGTTGTGAGATGAGAATGCTACTAGATTGGCCATGCAGTGAAAAGGGTGATGGCCTTCCTGCATTCATATTGAGAAATACACTTACCCACAAAGATGAAGGCCAGCAACTGGAACAATGTGGCGAAAGGTAGACATGATCGATCATTCTGTGAATATCCAAGGTCTGGTTCATCTCTTCACTCTCTTGTAGCTAGACCGAGGTGGCTGAAGGTCCGAGACTTGGGCTCCCTGTTGAACAAAGGCCTGTTGAATCAAGCACAAATTTCAGGAAGGGATCCTTTCACTGGATATCATGGCATGTTCAATGCTTATGACGAAGCAGAGATCCTTTCAAGATCATTAATAGACAGCAAATCCAAAACCAGGCAGATTAATTGTGTGCTGCGGACGAGCCCTTGGGTTGATTTATTGCCTGTTTCTGACGTTAGGCCATACAAAGTTCAGTCAACCCATGCACACATTTGCTATGAATTCTATGCCATGGCTTTGCCATACAGCTGAACCATTGCTCTTCATTTATTATTCTTAGGTTCATCAGGACAGCAGCCTACAACTGTACCTCCGACTGAAGAAGGTATAGTCAATTCACACTGTTAGTTATTGTATGATTTGCTATCAGGTATATTTTATCGACAGAAAAAGCCATAAGGCACCAAAGAAGCAAGGATAGATTCTGCTTAGGAATTCACCAAACCCAGCAACCAGTCCACCATCTATTCAGAGCTGACTACCACCTACTCTGCCTGTAGTTCACCAGTACAACCAGTCCTCCTACCAGAAAGTCAAATACAGAGCACCTGCATCCACTACCTTTTCTTGTTCTACAAATACAGGCCTGAATAGCACTTGATGATGGGGGTCGGAGAGACGTCTCGACAAGTTATGGTTATCTTGTGGAAATGTAAGCCCATGGTACAAAATTCATGGTGACCCACCTCTCGTTGTAGCAGCCAATGGTAGCTCTTGCAATACTTATAATTTGCTAAGATGCCATTCTGTGATAGAATGCTATGGCATCCTCTGTACATCTCAGTACAGTTTCTCACTGAGATCATCACATGTGCCATGTACAAAACAGTAGGAATACTAATAAATGGTGTAATTCGAAGCTAATGATACAGTGGAATAGTTCAATAACAATCTTTAAAATTGGAAATAAAGATGGAAATCACACTATCATGGATCTTGTAAATTTGAAACATTTCCATGCTGCTAGCTTGGCTATCATCAACACACATGGTTCCTGGTAGCGAGATCTTAGACATTTATGGCATCTATGCCACTCATGGTATGATGCTGTACCTGCTCATGATTTCAAGCAGCAACACTTGCACTAGTAATACTTATTCTCAACCCTTGTCCGACTGCATTATTTTCTTAGTAAAATTCAGCATTTCTTGAAGGCCTTCACAAAGCCTGGCAAAAGACATATTGCTAGACTAAAGATAGACTCATATTACCATCATATTATTGAGATCAGAAGACCTTCAGATTCATCATCGTCTGTTGAAAAGATCTGCATGGAGAAAAATCATTCCTGGAAATTCTGTATATCTATGTCTGGCAGAATAAAGCCTAGGATTGTACATGCTTTCGGTCATCAGACACCTGATTCAACAAAGAACTAAGCTACAGTCGAAAGTATCACTGTTAAAATCAGGCCATGACATTGTATATTCATCTCTGTTTCAGGGGATATACACTATGAATATGGAGCTAGTGGTGAGTAGTGAATCGATATGAAAGCACGTGGCACTACCTGAGTCTGGGTGATCTTGATAAAGACCTATTTTATGTACAATGATGCCTATCACAAGCAGAAGCTTTTGTCTGCAACCCTATCATCAGATGAACAAACAGTATCATGAATTGTCGTGGCAATAAATGGATGTTTGATCATTTGATTGGAGCATCATTAAATACGGTTGATACAGTATATGATCTAAAAATGTCATAGAATGATGTGATGGCACATTAGAGTGTTAGTTATTTTGCAAATGTATCAATCTTATATAAGGCATTGTTCAAGCATTATGAATTCTTCCACAGAGGCAACCAAATCACCAAAGATCACTGACCATAAATAGTATAGTGGATCCTAAATCACAGCTCTAAGTATTGCCATACAAATGTTGGATGTGATTCACAAAGGAAATAGCCCATCAGTATGGTAGCAAGAACAGCATTCAGGTGAATTATATAACTACAGTGCATTCACTGAGACAAAACCTAGCTGGGCGGCACACATATTCATGAGCCCAGGATGTCAATCACCCTCTCAGCCAGTCGCGTTAGCCTGGCTGGGGTGAAGGTCATGTCATGCCGGGTTAAAGCTGAAACATGTGCATTCTGACACATGGTCTCCCTCATACATCCGGTGTGTGGTGTGTTTGTGTGTGTGTGTGTGTGTGTGTGTGTGTGTGTGTGTGTGTGTGTGCATGTGTGTGTCTATGTGTGTGTGTGTGTGGTGTGTTTGTGTGTGTGTGTGTGTGTGTATGTGTGTGTCTCAGAGAGAGAGAGTGTATGTGTGTGAGAGTGTGTGTGGGTGGGTGTGTGCAGATCAACACAATGTTTGAATGAATTATGAGACAACTGCCATGTTCTTTGATAATTCCTGGTGTTAACCCTATCTGTTAGACCCTTATTGCCAATCAGAATCTGAGCTGATTTCTTCATGCAAAAGCTGTTCCATTTTCCACCCTGTTGCAATCAATTTCAGGCCTGGTATATGGCTGAGTTATCCTTTTTCCAGTCATCAAAAGGGGTGTGATGTTGTGTAGGTGAGGCAGATTCCTGCCTGTGTTGGGAACTTATCATTCATCGCATTGTTCAGCACCAACTATAGCCATATCTATTTCCATTTCAAGATGCAGAGAGAATGACTATAGCTGATGACAGCAGGAAGGGTGTATATCAGTACTCGAAGACAGGTCCACACAAGAAGACAAGTCACAACTAAGGTTGACATTCAGCAATATGCTAGGGGACCACTCAAATCTTGAAATATGTTCACCAACTTCAGATTGCCAGATTAATGGAACACTCACATTGCAGCAGATTTGGGAATATGAAAATGGGTAAATGTGCATCATTCAGATGGCATATGTATGACATGTGACTTTGTTTGTAAACAGTGCTGGCTGCAGAGAGCGGCAGGTGATTTGGTGCCTCTCACTGACTGGCTGGCATCAGTTGATACAGGACGTCCCTCAAGGTGCTGTCTCAGTGAATACACTGTCGATGATAACATTTTCTTCAAGTGAGAGTTCTCTCACGATATACTGATACACGCCTTCAGATTACGGGTGAAGGTAGGCTGAGGAAGGTGGGATAAGTTCTTGGGTGGATCATATTATATTGTCTTGTCCATCAAAGTGTAGGCTTATGTGAGTGAGAGCAATGTCCAACAAGGGTACATTAACAAGTTGTTAATAATGTGAACTCCACGGTTACTGCTCACCACTGACATATCACAAAATGCCACCAGCGAGCCTTCTTCTAGATGCCCGTTTAAGGTCAAGAAGTGGTATTCATTCTCCTGTGAATAAGTCATCAACTGATTAAATGTCGGCATGTAGGAAGTCGAGATTCCGAACAAAGTTACCACTCTCACATAACGGTAATGGTCAAGGTTTTATATGGGTAGTAAATCATTATGTAACTGACTTACCTCTTGCCCACACCCGTATTATGCCAAAATATCAACTCGTAATCATCAGAAGCATGTAAATACATATT
>JAUOBU010685370.1:0-10237 GCA_032360585.1 Nereis procera | reverse complement strand
TTTTATGTAATTGAATTGAATTTGAATGATTCCAGTTCCAATCATATAAAAATTAGATAATGTGCTCCAAAGCAATAGCCAACACAAAATGTTTCATTGACAAAACCACAGGACCAATTGTGTAAATGTAAATTATACATGTGTTTCTAAGCTATTCTAATGTAGGGGAACATCAAAATGAAAATAAACTTAGAGTGAAGGACCTTTTCTATGACAGGGAATGCACAAAATATCTAAGTCAGTGAGCTAGTATCACCAGCAGAGTTGCACTGATAAATAGGCTGAATGTTTATAGATGTGCAATCATAAATAGACAAGGCTTCAGTAGGAGCAAGAATGAAGCCACAAAAATTGTCCTGAAAGCCCAAGTTTCAAATTTAGGTTTCACTATGCATTGTTGTTGTTCACAAAGTCTATCTATGGATACAGGAGAACAGTTGAGAGAAAGTAATATAAAGGAACTGTGTATTCAAGGGAGATCCAGTCAAGCATTGGATGACAGAAGAATTATTTACAATCAAATCAGAGTTGAAGGCATACATGTGAGATGTATTTAGGTACTCAATAACACCAGATGGCTGTATGAAGTAATAGAATAACACTTACATGACACGCCAGATGGCCATGACTCTATAGCTATGATATGAATTGAACTGCAAGAAAATACAGAAGATATGACTCAATGCATTCACCTAGCTATTACTACATCAAACTGAGAGTAGGCCCAATCTGTTCAAAGCCAATAATCACTGAATCTGACCACAGCCAAGTGTGACTAAGTCCGAGCAACACACACTCAATGCTTATCCACAGACATAAAGGGTTGTGGATCTCAGTATATGTTTGCTTTTGACAGGTGATATTTGACAACAAATAACTGGTTGAATAGTACAAAAAATGACATTTTGAGTAGGAACAGATGCAAAATCTGACTTTTTACTTTCGTTGTGAAGGCCTGTCATGAATCTGACATGTTGCCAATTCCACCGTGTTCAACAAACTGAAGCCATCAAAATGCAGATTTAAAGAGGAAAATTCACTTTTACCATCCCGATATGATTTGCTTGAGCATTCGAACTTGATCAGATAGTCAATTGAACGGAGGCATACTTTGCATAAGGAAGAAACAGTTTAGATCAGTGCAGAAAGGTCATATCTAATATATCAGGATGAGGCAAAAGTAACCGTTTCGTCGCACATGCTCGAATATCAGAATGAAGGCGGTCACTATGAACTTAATCTGTATGGACCTGAGTTTATTTATCTACTCAGATCTATTTCGCTGAAAGGGCATATGTAAACAGCAACTATGATTGTTTCTAAATAGGTTATGTTATATAACAAATCAGAGACAGTCGTATGTGCCAGAACTTCATCTTCAAATGCTCTCTTTCAAAAAATATAACTATTATTACACCAGACAAGTCAAATCAATGATCGCCTCTAAACCAGCATGCAATAGAGACATATGTCGGGATACTAGTTACAACTCGGTTAGTCAATTAAAAAAGCCTGGAGATAATGGCTAAATACCAATTTTGACAAACAGCGAAGATACTTCAGCACCATTTAACTCAAATTAAACATGATTTGTTCAAAGCCTACATAATACATTGTGTTCAGAATGACTCAAGTATAGTCAAAATCATAATATCTAGTAGTGATTTTACAATAGGAAGTCTGAGCAACTATTGAATGTTCTGATAGATCAATCAAAGCTATAAGGTGTTTTTACCTATTTCGTACAGCAACGATGATTCCAAACCAGTGCCAACTGCAAAACCTATTCCACGCAGATGGGCATTCTGATGTGAATCCACACAGGAAAATATTTAGACACGAAAAGCATGGTAGAGCTCATGTGTGTCAGATTACTGAGCAGACTAAATGAAGCATGACGACAGCCATAATGACAGGCATGACATCATTCTCCATTCAGAATCATAGGTAAACAATTCAATGAGAAGTATATCATCATTAAACATTCATTTGACTCCAAGCAAAAGCGGAAATGACATATATTTTCATGAATACTATATTGAGTCTGCTCCTCAGAATATCAACTCTTGGTTTTTTTCCTATGAGTGCTGGAAGTGAGCTTTAGCTTTATTTGGTTTCGACTGACCAAGATATCTTGAGTATTCTTGTAAGTTCATTGACCTTACACTATGATACAGCAGTACTCACATCAGCACTGACCTTGTCTGTCATGTCAGTCTCCCATTTCTTTGAGAGAGCACAGCAAGCAAATCGTGAATGGACGCAGTGTGACCAACAGTTTGTCATTCGTATCACTCCGATGAATTTTGTAAGCTTCATTGAGGTGCCTTTCCACAGCCGATTTTACTCGCTACAGTCCTACGATGTGCTTTTTCAAGAAAAAAACCCGCTTCAATCGTTAGTTGTCGGTGATGTTTCGACGATGCTCGACTGTCTCCGGCAAAGTCGGTCAGTGTCAATTTCACCGTGGCTCAGATTTTGATCATGTTCAAAGTCCTAGCACCGATGGTTTTCATCGCCTTGCTTTCGCGAGTTGTTGTATGTATATCTCCGAGTACTTCTCGGAGGTTTTCACACGCCAAACAGTCACCAGGTACCTCCGCCACCACCACTACTGCATTATGAGGTGGTATGAGGCGGTATGATATGGATGACAAGCCTTTGTGCAACATATTAGAAGCATTAGAGTCTGTTTAGCGATGGTTGAGAGGCAATATATTACGAATTTTTTTTCACTTATTAAGTTGGATCAGTGGATGGCACAGGACTCACTTGCATCGAAAAAAAAGTTCAAGGACCAACCCCTGAAATTTTATCAGCTCTCCAATGATATAAGCTGTTTTTACAAAGTTGTGGGCATTCCGAGGAGACAATATCAGCTCAAAATGTTTGAATTCTTTGTCAATTTGACATTATAGAGACATATCATGGCACATGACTCACTTGGATTGAAAGAAAAGTTTGGACCTACCCCTGAAATGTTCTCAGCTTTCCAATGTTATATAGCATGAGAAGATCCGAGCTGTTGATGCGAAGTTGTGGGGACTTTGAGGAAATAAGGTCTTGGTGGTTGTGGTTGAAGCAGTGGTGGTGGCAGCTGCAGCTGCGGCTGTGGCGGTGGCCGTGGTGGTGGTGGTGGCAGTGGTGGTGTTGGTTGGGGTGGTGATGATTGTGTTGGTGGTGGTAGTGGTGGTGGTGGCCGTGATGATGTTGGTGTTGGTGGTGATGGTAGTGGAGGTAGCGGTGGTGGTGATGATGGTGATGGTGGTGATGTGGTGGTGGTGGTGGTGGTTGTGGTGATGGTTGTGGTGGTGGTGGTAATGGCTGTGGTGGTGGTGGTGGATGTGGTCGTGGTGATGGTGATTGCAGTGGTGGCAGTAGTAGTGGTGGTGGTGGAGGCAGTGGTGGCGGTGGCAGTGGTGGTGGTGGTCGTCGTCGTCATCGTCATCGTCATCGTCGAACTATCGTAGAGTCCCCCCAACGATTGGTGAAACCTCTGCGAATTATCATACAATGTCTGCCTATAGCCGGATGATGGATTGATAAATTAGCTGGTAAACGGCAAGTTATCGGCCATCATCGGTGATATATCACCGAAATAACGGGAATAGTCATACAGCAATCGGGCCGAACAATGATAAATCATCTGATAATTGGCAAAATATCGCACCATGCTTGGCGGGTAATCGTAGGTATAGATGATTGAAGGGGACAATAACATCGTATGAGTATCGCCTATAAATATTGTCCTAGGATTGATTATCTGTCATTCAGGATGATTTATTGACGCTGTCATGGTGGCAGGTGGAATAGGGCATAGTGTAATATTTAATGTTGGAACTTATTGAAGTGCTCCACGAATTCTTGGAGTTTCTCTTCTCCAAGGGTCCAGGATGCCAAACAGTGATCCATATAGTGAATCAGTATGATCGATTAATATATGTTTGCATAGACGAATTAGTATCCAAATTCTGACATGAAAATATTGGCAAGGCTTCATGCCACCTTGGTACCCATGGCTGTCCCACCTACCTAGACATAGTCCCCACCATTGAACTGGAGATTATTCAGATTGAAGTCGGCTCGAAAAAAGTTCGCAAATTGACTCATATTTGGGCATCCTAGTTGTCCTGCGATGTTTGTCCTACACTGAGCTCCGCTTCATCGATTTGTATGTTAGAGTGCAGGCTGGCAACGTCCATAGTGACCAGCAGAATGTTATGTGGGAGCTCATGCAAGTCATGTAGAATGATCAGTTGAAGTGTCATGTCCTGTACATAAGACTTCAGTTGTCAGGATGGGCTGTAAGAAAAGATCTTGTAATTGAAAAGTTCTTTCCACTTGGCACTCATTGGCTGATGCAGATGGTCTCTCGAGGGGTTTTAAATGTTATTGTGGATTCTCGGTGAATGATGCCATTAGTGATTCAATGAAAAGGTATTCAAAAGTTCCTTTGGGAAATTTCTCCTGAATTCGTCAGCTGTGACAATCTTCCTTGGCAAACATTTTCGTGATCTGCAGTGTGATCTCGGTCACATTACAATAAAAGCATCTGTGGCCTCGACCATGATTCTCTTACCTTGTGAATTCCCAGTTCAGGCTATCTGATAGGACGTAGTGGATTAGTTGAGAATGCTGAGATTCGTACTGATGGTTGTCATGAGACTCACATGAGATACTCCTTTTGAAATCACACAAAGAAATTGAAATTGAATTTGTATAATCATCAGCTGAAAGAAATATCATTGTAAAAATTATAATAGTCAGCTAAAAAATTTCTAAAAGATGTTCTGACGATTTCACGGAAAATATCTTTATATTCATGCGAACAAACATTCTTTTTATGGAATATATTGGGTATGCAATATCACGTGTGGAATTACACACGCTTTCCTTCAAGCTTGGCCTAACCTTCTTGCCTGAATTGTGAAAATGGAATCGCCAAGGATATGCACCTTTATTACATTTTGTGTGTGTGTGTGTGTGTGTTTGTGTGTGTGTTTGTGTATGTATGAATGCATGCATGCATGCGTGTGTGCATGCCTGGGCATGCGTGCGTGTTTGTCGATGATAAGTAGTTCGAATTCAGACTTTGCAATATGCAAAGCAAGTGTGCAATATGCAACGAATGACACCCTAATGATTTACGATCCTGGATCTAGTCGTAGTATGAGTAGTGATATCACTACTCCTGATCTCTCAGCTTCAGACCTTTCTGAACGATGACCACAGAATTATTTTCGGAGATCTCAAGTCCAATTAAAAATGTTTAAAATCAAATGAAATGCAAATTGTATCAGAAAATGAGGTCTGGACCAGGATCTTCTAGAGCAGTGACTATTACTATGTTGTGAATATTGCAATATCATCAAATACACTCCGAGAGTGGAAAAAGTGTTTTGAATTTGAATTTGTTATTGTTCCATGTTTAAAATCAAATGAAATGCAAATTGTATTAGAAAATGAGGTCTGGACCATGATCTTCTAGAGCAGTGACTATTACTATGTTGTGAATATTGCAATATCATCAAATGCACTCCGAGAGTGGAAAATGTATTTTGAATTTGAATTTGTTATTGTTACACAGACCGCTGCCAACTGGCGCGGTATAACAATAAACAATTGACAAATTGTGAAAAAGAATATGTGTATGAATACCTATGAGTTTGTTTTCTGACATTCCATCAGCCATCCAACATTCAGGAAGGTAACTCAACACAGATAGAAACGAGCTTTATTTCCTGAGTATAGTCATCTCTCAGAATTTTATCTGGGTTCCATGCAATCCATATCCTTGTGAGCTCCGACTTGAGCATTATCATATGAGACATAATCTCATATGAGACAATCCCATATGAGATAGAAAATACCACGGCTGCAAAGTGGCTGTGACATTCTTTTCATCCCAAGTGACAGGCAGCCACATTCTGTGTAGTGTGATAGAGAGTATAATTACTTAAATATTCTGAGTGGCAGAAACTGTCCAATTAGACATACTTGAGAAAGCCTGCAAGCATGTTTCGGCTAGGCCCTCCTAAACAGCAGACTTCTGAAAACCCCATTTGGGTGAAATAAAAAAATAAATGCAGAAGGAAATTATATCTAGCTGTGAGTTTTCTATCATTTCACAGTTGGCCGGTTTGGTTTCTGATCAATCAAAATAAATTATCTTATTATTATGATGATTCAAGATCATGCTCATTCAGTTGAATGTGCCGATATTGCAAATTGATATCGCATCTTTTAAGTCCAAATATCAGGCCTCTGGATATTGACACTTATGTGAAACAATAATTGAGGATGTGATGAAGTGTGAAGATCATTATGAAGAAAAACGAACTTGTACCATGCTGCATCAGATAAAACAGAATAAACCTGCATGAAATACGTCAATCAGGATGGAAAATAAGTGTAATTCTTGGTGACGCATCTAAATTGATCGAATGTATGTGAAAGGGACACAAGTGTCTTTCTACACATATGTTTTATCTATGCTCTCTTCAGGCTTTCCTATGAAGTTGCATGGCAAATAATGTGGAAAGTACATTCTTCGCTATAGGATTCGTCATAAATATGTGAGATGAATCACCTAAACGCTGTCAAATTTGGTCTGGAAGATTATATCACAGATGTGTCATTTTCAATGAAACATAAGCCAATGAATATTGCGGTGAAAATTCAATGGATTTTGATGCGCAATATTCAATGGGTCAAGTCATGCAACTACAGCTTTCATGACATGCTGATTCAGAATTTTGTTGTACTCTGCAGCATAGAAGCAAGACCACATGGCTGTCTGAAAATAAATAAATATCCCACTCTGTGAATATTGCGCAGGGATATTGCTTTGTGATATCCCTCCGCTATATCCACCTCCAGCCTCATGATATCCCTCCCCCAAATCCACATCGTCAGATATTGCATTTCTATCCATCAGCCATGTCTCTAGCTATAGTATATCATCGCCAGATGCTGCAAAATAACTTTATGGCACCATAAACAAAGCACTAACGTGTCAATCACTCATTATTCAGTGAACCTATGAAGATCGTCGCCATATAATTTTTTTTCTTCCAAAAATAGCTTTAGACAGAGGATCTTCGCCATACGTTGGAGTCATTTATATAATTTATGACAATTATTTCGAGATAGCATCAAATTCAAGAGAGAATTACTTTCAATAAGTAGCACTGACCCCGTGAGAAAAATGTAGACTGACGATGGGTCTAGATGCACATCCAGAGAAAAAACATAGATGGGCCTTCTCATGCTGAAGTCATCTTTTAATGAACGGAGCCGATTTTTAAATTGCTACTTCCAATGTTTCCATACGGTGCTAGATGGGAGGTTTTCCACTCAATCAAACAGAATCCAGATGAAAATTTTTTACACCTCGACGACATGATCAAAACAATGATCGTCATATTTGCACCAGCTATCGCAGCATTTAAAATGGTTAGGAACTCACGGTCCAGCTTCAGGACACGGCCCAGAATTCTGCAAAAGAACCAGTTCTGCTCAGTTTCTAGCAACACACACACTCACACACACACACACAAACACACACACACACACATACAATATATATGTATATATATAAATCCTTCTTCTTCATAATAAGCCAAACATTGACGACAGGGAAGGTGCAGTCACTTTATTTTCAAGGCAAGATTTCCCTTGTATGTACATTTTTGGAGGTGAAAATAACATGACAACAAAAACAAAACATGGGAAAATATTTCAGGAGCCACCGACATGCCCTGATACAGCTGGTCATACCACTGCAGTGCCGAAGGACAAGTAAATATACAGGGATCAGCCATCACAAGAGATGCGGGACATCACTTATTGCAAATGAAGAGGAAGTGATTGATTGATTGAGTAGTTTCCACGTCTCTTCGACCGATACTGGATCATATGAGAAGAAGTAAAGCTAATGGTGGTTCATCTCTTGAGAATGATGCTACGTGCTTCAATGAAGGTCCTCTCCGTGATTTTACATTTCACCACCTCAGATATATACAGCATGATTATCCTGACCTGAGTAGGCCTGAGTATGAAATGGTTAATCAGGTAGCCCTTCTGCATGTTACTTTCCAGTGAATCTGACTCGGACTTTGGCCTCATCTATCTCAATAGTCTCATTTATTTTGATAACTAAGTCGGTGTGATATGAATCATACGGATCGGTTATGATACTTCCATATCTGTGATCCAAGGCATATTTCAGCAGTCTTGATACATCCTGTAGACATGGTTTCAAACTGACAGTGTGAAGTCATGGTCACCAATCACTGATCAACCTCAGTGAATTGAGCCAATGAGGCACACATACACCACTCAGCGATTCTGTTGGGCTGGTAAAATCCACCTGGGCTGAAAATTGTGTCCAGGTCGCATGAGCAGATCCTGAGCAAATATGGGCCATTTTCGTGCTGCATTCATCCTTCATTGAATATGATATATTTCAATGATGAAGGCTTTTGTTGAGTCATGTAACTGCTGTGATGCTGAACAAGGAATTGAATTATACAAAATCAACCTATCAAAAATCGATTGTAATCCAATCAATAGCACCCTTTTCAAGGTGTTATTATCCGTTATGTGAGTCAACATCATTCTATCGCTGTATGACGTGAGGCAAGGAATATATGATGGCCACATGACTCAACTCTATCAAGTAAAATTCTGCATAGTCATGAAGTGCAGCAAGGTCTTCTCTTGGTACCAGCAATACCCTGATGATTTTCTAGCTCATGCCTTGGCAGTGAGGCGTACTCTGCTGGCTAGAGGGAGAAACAAGGCCTGAGGACCTTGAAAGGTCGGCAGGGATGTCAGAAAGTACAGCTGAAATGAATGTGGAAGCCATCAAAATGGATCAAAGAAACAGGATTTGAGAGGTAGTTCTTATAATGCAAAGGGATTATTAGAAATCACCATATTGAGTAACAAAGAAGGAAATAGACCAGAATGTGAATGATGGTGATAAGTTTCAGTGAGTACAATGGTGATGATGTAAGGGTAATATTTGTGCAGTATGATCAGTATTGACTTCTCCCCTCTTATCCCCGTCCCCTGGTCCATCTATCTAAGAGAAGGCTGCACTAAAATGTGAAAATATCCTCAATGTTTGTATTCACCGATTATGGTAATTAAGAAGGTTTCATTGACATGAATAGCAGCAGATTGTTGAACTCCTGATAACACTTCCCAATGAAGACACAAATCTCTCTATACAACTTCTGTTTCATTCATCCAAAGTATATACTCGAATTAATACCAATTAATATGCACCATTCCTACTCTGTCTTGTGCGGGAGGAAACCAGTGTGAAACAGGAATGTTCAGGGCTAGTCATTGAGAATGTATGCAATATCACTGCCTGTTAAGGTACAGTTTCTATTCATACCATTTGACACTGAATGATTTGTTTTCCAAATCCAAGCACGGTTCACTGAATGCTGTGTCATTGTGAAGATTCAGTTTCTGATGTCACCCACTTCAACTATTTGCTGCAGTTGATGTCAAATGACACCCAATGTTGAACTCATGTGTCACCAAATGTGCCTACCTGCTGAATACATAACTTTCATGTCCATCCATCACCCTTGGCTCATGGGTGATTGATCAAGATTGGTTCATATCTAACAGGGCAGTCTGTTGTCCTTTGCTCTGAGGGTGACCATAATTTGGCATTCTATGTTAGAAAGGGTCAATAGCACATGTATGGATAAGATCTCATTGGCTATACATATGCAGACACGATGTGAATACAGTGATCTGATAGGGCTTTATACATGATAAACAAGGATACATTCTTTATAACATTGGCTTGAACTTGTTGCATTCAAGGAAGATTTGACTGATACTTATCTGATGGAATTCACACCAAGAATAATCATAGCTGACCCCATTCTTCAACCCTGTCTGATTTGTACGAATATCTACATAATTCAGGTTTACAACAACATTTCAACAACTAAGTACAGATGCAAAGGAGTGATCTCTGATTATCTCTCATTTGATCATATATTGCATTATGTATCATGTTATGTACATATCTGTTCCTGGCAATTCAACAATCCGTAACATGCTCGATTATCGGTAGATGACATCCCATGCGAAAACATCATGCCTGTCATCTATATTGTGTACTTACCCATATTGATGATGATGATGATGATGATGATGATGATGATGATGATGATGATGATGATGATGATGATGATGATGATGA
>JAUOBU010683151.1:0-10240 GCA_032360585.1 Nereis procera | reverse complement strand
ATTCAATCGAGCATAGACAGTATCCATTCAAGTGTGGTGAAGAATAAGTAATGTCATCTACGGTGAAGATAATTTGGCCGTGAACTTCAGTGCAAAACTACCAATTCAAACGAGCATAAAAGTAGGTCAGGGACAGAAACTATCATATAACACATTCACTACGATAACCTAAAATCACCCTTTCATACTGTATGTTTCATTTACAATTGCAAGGCTTTTTATGGACTGTTTGAATGAAGTGAGAAGCAAATTGTAGTCGGGAATATTTGGAATATTTGACGTACTTAGCCACATTGATGGAAATTTATGGAACAGCGAAAGAGCTTCATGGGATGCTCTACTCTTCAGGCAAGTGTGGAGGTGAGTTGGTTGTGAACTTCAATGCAAATTCAATTCAAAGTCAAGTGAACATGAAACATTGATCAGGGACAAAATTTATCATGAAAATGTGATTCTTTATTCTGTAGGCAAGTGTAGTGAGGATGTGGCGAGGCTGAGTGAAGTAGCTGCAACATGCTTTGCAGTAAAGATGATTTGGTCAGAAATATAATGCCGTGATTCTTTATCAACCCTTCCACTATGATAACCCCCATGAATGCTATGTCATTCATGTCCAGCTGGAAGGCTTCTAATGGTCCAATTTGAATTGAATGAAAAAACAAACTATAGCTAGGAATGGGATCTGTCAATGTGGCTGTTTCATTAATTCACAGCTCACTAGCATTGATGGAATAGCCACATGGATGGAAACTGATGAGGTAACAAAAGGGTAAAGTATAATATTATAGTTACTCGGAAGATTTGTGAAATATGCACAATTGTGGGGATGAATGAATGAAAATGTTGAAACAAATAATAAATATAATGAATAAAAATGAATACAAAAATAGGAATAACATGCTTTCCAATGTCCTCAGCACTTTCCTTATGTGAGAGGTTGATTGTTTTCTTATGAGATCTCAGATTGTCTATACCTAAAAACTGCCATAACCAGAAGGATTACAGCACCAGTATTGATTCTGACCAGACTCGAATGATGAATTATGGTCCCGGTGCAAATTTTGAAGTCAAATTTCATTTCGATAATTTATGCAAACTTTCAGTGGTAACTTGATCCATTTACTCGTAGAACCCTATAATCACCCTTGGATATTGTACCAGTTCAAACGGAAGGCTGATATTGGACTAATATGAATAGAATTAACATAGCCATCACTGATGGAGGAACACCATTTCAACTGACAAAAAACAAACAAGGTATTCAGAAGGACATTTTTCATGATGCAGCCCTTCCGACAGGTGAGAGTATGTGTGCAAGCAAATGCATCATCTTTTTGAACATTTCAGCACATCAGATGGATACAAGTGGAATAGCTCAGAGACAATGAATGATATTCAAATGTGAGGTGAAGGCATAAAGGATGATCTAGTTGAAGAAGTTAAATGCAAATGTGAAAGTAGAAGCAGCATGAAAAATTGGTTTGGAAAATGACATTTTATATTATGCTTTACTTTGGAAGCAACTGTGGTGAAGATGTTGGGGGTCAGTTGACGTAGAAGCAGATGCCAGAGTCCAACACCAGGAGTAGGGAAAATGCTAAGAGATGATGATTATTTTTCAAATGCGAAGCTTCACTTCCTCTCTAGGCAAACGGAGTAGGGACAGAACAGCGAAGAAGGAGCAATTCCTTTTGTGGTAAAGATGATTTCGTCATACTCTGACATAGAATAGCATTAATAATGGGACATAGAAACTAGGTCAGGGACAAAATATATCATTTAAATGTGATTCTACACTCTCTGGGCAATTGGAATGAAGCTGGACAGGGTTTGTGAAGTAGAAGTATCTCCTTCTTCAATAGAGATGATTGGGTCACAAACCTTAACACAAAGTGGATTAAGCATAAAAACCAGGTAAGGGACTGAATATATAATTTAAATGTGATGCCTTACTCTAAAGGTAAGTGGGATAGAGCTATACAGGCTGTGGGTGCAGTAACAGTGAAGATGATTTGGGCACAAACCTTAATGCAGCATTGGCAAAGTCAATGAAGCATAAAAACTAGGTTAGGAACAAAATATAAAATTCAAATGTGTCACTCTACTCTATGGGCAAGCGGGATGAAGCTAGATAGGGTTTGGGTGAAGTAGAAGTGACTGCTCGGCACATGGGATGATTTGGTCACAAACCTTGACACAGTATTGGCAAGTCAATGTCATATAAAAACTAGGTCAGGGACAAAATGTATAATGTAAATGTGATGCTCTACTCTCTACACAAGTGGGATGAATCTGGATAGGGTTTGGGTCAAAAATAACTAACTCCTTGACTTGAGCTGATTCGGTCGCGAACCTTCACACAGAATTGGCAAAGTCAATGAAGCATAAAAACTAGGTCAGGAACAGAATATATCATTTAAATGTGATGCTAGTGGGATGAAGCTGGATAGGGTTTGGGTAAAATAGAAGTGACTCCTTTGGCACATGAGATGATTTGGTTGCAAACCTTGACAGAGAAATGGCAAAGTCAATGAAGCATAAAAACTAGCTCAGGGACAGAATATATCATTCAAATGTGATGCTTTACTCTTAGGGCAAGTGGGATGAGGCTGGATACGATTTGGGTGAAGTAGAAGTTTCCTTCAAAAGTGGAGCTGATTTGGTTGCAAACCTCAGCACAGAATTGGCAAAGTCAATGATACAATAGCTTAGGGGCAGAATATATCATTCAAATGTGATGCTTTACTCTCTGGGCAAGTGGGATGAAGTTGGACAGGATTTTGGTCAAGTAAAAGTATCTCCTTCTGCAGTTGAGATTGATTGCAAACCTACACAGAATTGCAAAGTTGATGAAGCGCACAAACTGAATCAGGGATGATACATCATTTTAAATGTGATGCTTTACTCTAAGGGCAAATGGGACGAGGTTTGATAGAGTTTGGGTGAAGTAGAAGTATCTCCTTCTGCAGTAGAGATTATTTGGTTGCAAACCCTAACACAGAATTGGCAAAGTCAATGAAGCATAAAAACTAGGTCAGAGACACAATGATCATTTAAATGTGAGAATTTACTCTGTTGGCAAGTGGGTAATGGTAGAAATGTTGGGGGTGAAGTAGAAGCAACTTCTACAATGAAGATGATTTGGTGGTAAACCTTGACACAAGTGTGGACGGTGACGGTGTGAAATTGAAGATACAGCCACATAGATGCAAAAAGCGGTCAAAGGGTGAAGCACCAATTGCCCTAACTAGAATGATTACCTTATCAAAATTTGATCTGACCACAAACTCAAATTGCAGAATACCATCATGACGGGAATTTCAAGTGAAATTATTTCTATTTTTATCATTTATACAAATTCTTAACGCTGTATGTTTATACCTAAAACTCCAAACTAGATAAATGAGTTTCTTTCAGTATATGCAATTTCAGCCAAGTAATTTATTTTTGCAACAATCCAATGCAGATGGGCACATCTGACATGTGTTTGACTGTCATTGGAATCAAGAATTTGTCTGAATCTGCATTTGATGCTGCTAAGTATTGATTTCAAACCTGTGACAGGTCAACCCCTGTTACGTCAATACTCCCCTAATTACCCTTAGATACTATCTTTTTCAAATCCAACTGGAAGGCTTCAAATGGTCCAATTTGAATGATACAAGAACCAAACTATAGTAGGGAATAAGATCTGGTCATGTGGCTATTTCATCCATTCACAGCTCACTAATGTGAGCCATGAATGGATGTACTAGCCACATGGATGGAAACTGTTGAAGTACCAGTAGTTAAGCATAGAAGGCAATGGAACTTCTTTTCCACAGCTCATAAAGTCAGCATTTGCCCCAAATCCCTCATATGTTACATGCTACACTGTGATGTATTTCAAATAACTTATCCCCTACCCAACAAAGTCCAACTTTTGTTGGTGACCATTACCCATTTCACTTCGAGAACCCCAGAATCAGGCTTGCTTATCAAGGCTTTCAAGTCCAATTGAAAGGCTTCTAATGATCCGAATTGAATGAAATAATGAGAATCTAAGAACAGTTGCAAAGATGATCCAGCCATGTGACGATTTCATCAATTCTCAGCTCACAAGCATGAGCTGTGAATTGATGAAATAGTCACATGTATGGTAAAAGACAAAGAAGGAAATGGGTTAACATGTAGCTTGTGAAGAGAAAGGCTAGCATCAAATATTCAATATTGATGCAACGCATCACGTCTCTCAGACAGACCATGTGACAAACAATGTCAGGTAAATGACCAAAAACCAGTATATTCTAGAATGAGCTTCTTTCTCTGGTCAACATGAAGAAATCCCATAAGAATGAAATTGTGAAAAAGCATGGAAATCACCTCACAAATTTTTCAAAAATTAGATTCTTTCACTCGTCAGCATTGATATATTTCATAAGAATAATATTGTAAAGAAGCATTGAAATGACCTCAAAATAGCCATGACTGAAAGATCTCACATAAATAGTGGGATCATGTCTCTCTCACATACCAGCATGTCATTCACATACGGAGGGGGGGGGGGAGAGTATAAACAATAGAAGTTAAAAGTAAATGGGCAGTGATGGTAAGAATGAAAATAGTAATTTCTCAAGAATACAGTCATGATTTACAATTATCCAATATTTGATAAAAATACACCTCGCAAATTGTTATAAAATGGGACTTTTGTTCAATACAACTCATTGAATGAACTCCTTGCAATAAAATCATTAAAAGCAGAGATGAAAGCTCATAAAACTCATTGTATAAAATTCTTCCAATAAAATCATTAAAAGCAGAAATAATAGCTCATAAAATCCAGCATGTTCACAATAAATGTATCCAGTAAATGATAAAATTTCTTACACACATCACGGGAAAATGATTTTTCACATGGAAAGAATGATGTCAGAATGGGGTACATTTTATTCAAAAATAAATAAACATTCACAAACACACAATACAACACAGTTAAGACAGCAAAATAGGAATATGAATGAAGTCATTAAAAGTTAAAAGCAACAACTAATCAGTTAAAATTATAAATATGTAAAAAATCCAAAATATGAAATGGTTTGAACTGTTCAAAGATATCGTAGTGAAGAACATAAAATATTTAAAACTAATTGGTTTGATAAGTTCAACATATTTGGCACCATGAGGTAAATATGAAAATGGTTTGATATGGTAAAAAGGAGGAAGAAATCCACAAAATAATTCTAGATAATTATCAATCATTTATTATAATTGGTATAAACACTCGCATTTTATTACTGAGAGTTGTCTGAAATAGAAAAATTTCTATTTCTATGATGAAGATATAATCCCACAGCCTGGAATGTAGTTTGTCTCAAAAATTCTTTATTTCCTGAACATAGCATCTATTCCACACTAGAGATGATGGTGTTATTTTGCAAACACAGTAGAATTTCACACAAGCTTTCAATCCTGGATGAGCTGTGATTGCCTGAATCACTATAAGTTAAGCTACCATTCTACTCCCATACTTCCCTTTGCTACATTCTGATCAGACAGGTAAATGATGGAAACTAGAAAACAAGACATCCATGGATAAGTTTCACAGATGTCAGTACGATTGGGATAAATAAATCCCAGAACTGTAAGTCACAATCGGTTGAGGCTAAGCCACCCAAACTTAAACCTTTTCAATACATTAACTGCCAAATCACCCTCTGACATTGTGTCTTTGAAGTCCAATTGGAAGGCCTCTTATGGGTAGATCTGAATGAATGAAAAACCAAACAGCATTTGGGAATATAATCTGATGTGGCTATTTCATCAATTCACAGCTCACTTGCATGAGCTGTGAACTGATGAAACAGCCACATGGTTGGAAAGTTATGGAGTAGTGATGGGTAAATTATCAGCAAACTGAAGAGAATTATTATTTATGATTTCCGGTAATATGCTTTTTCTTTTATGTATCATAAAATTATGATTCTGAAACTCATAAAATATATATGTAACCATTGTCCCTCAATATTTTGAGCTTTTCAAGCTTGAAATAGGATTGAGCTTTACAATATGATAACTTGATTCTAATTATAAGGCTCCTGGTGACTAAATTTGAATTAAACTGTAGTAGGGTAAAAGATCTAGCCATGTGGTTATTGCATCAATTCAGAGCTAGTTAGCTGTGAATTGATGAAATAGCCAGACGGATGGGAAGTGATGAAATAGCAAAAAGGATTTACGCTTTCACTCCTATAACCCCCAAATCACCTTTGAATATTGTGTCTCAGTCGAGAGGGTTCAAATGGTCCAATTTGAAGGAAGCAAGAACCTAACTATAGCTGGGAATAAGATTTGACCATGTGGCTATTTCATCGATTCACAGCTCACTAGCCTGAGCTTTGAACTGATGAAATAGACTCATGGATGGAAATTTATGAAAGTGGTGAAAGGGTTAATGAAATATGAGTCACTTTATAGTCATTTGAGAAACAACCCTGAACCCGTTCACTTCTACCACCCCCAAAATCACCCTTAGATATTGTGTCCCAAGTCCAATTGGAAGGCTTCTAATAGTCCGATTTGAATGAAACAAAAAGCAAACTGTAGTAGGAAATAAGATCTAGCCACGTGGCTATTTCATTATTTCACAGCTCACTAGTATGAGCTGTGAAGTGATGAAACAGCCACATGGATGAAAATTGATGTAGTAGGTAAAGGGTTAATAAACTGACTTATTTTTATCTAACCTACCTTCAGATCAGAGTTGCAAGTTCAGGGCAGCCATGGTCATATTGTCTCGAATGTCTGATGAATGCAGATTTGGTTGGAATATCATTTCCTGTCATGAATCAGCAGGTTTGTCACTGTAGCTCCGAGTTGCCCATCCAGCGTACACTGAGTTATCCATCCAACATATGCCGAGTTATCCATCCAGTGTACAATGAGGTATCCATCCAGTGTACGAGTTATCCATCCAGTGTACAACGAGGTATCCAGCCAGTGTACAATGAGTTGCCCATCAGTGTACGAGTTATCCATCCAGCGTACACCGAGTTATCCATCCAGCGTACACCGAGTTGCCCATCCAGTGTATGAGTTATCCATCCAGCGTACACCGAGTTGCCCATCCAGTGTACGAGTTATCCATCCAGTGTACACCGAGTTGCACATCCAGTGTACAATGAGTTATCCATCCAGCGTACACCTAGTTGCCCATCCAGCATAGACCGAGTTGCCCATCCAGCATAGACCAATGCAATAAGAGTAATATCTCCGAGTCCATCAGTTGAAAGCTGCAGAAGAAAGCAGACCCATGATTAATATACATCTTTGACCCTTGGATATTGTATCTTAACCCTCTCCCCACTGCATCAATTTCCAGGCATGTCACTATTTCATCAGTTCACAGCACACAATAGTGACTAACACAAGGTGTCTCCCCCATAAGCAGTTCTCTACCCTCATAGTATAGATGGCGCCTACAGGGTGCCATCAATTACAATCAGTCATAGACTGCTACAAGTACTGTGATAAAAAGAATAGATGCTCCTGCTCAATCAGAAGCCCTACTACATTTCCACAGGGAGTGTTTCCCTAATCTTATCTGCATCTGATCATATCCACCAAAGAGAGCACTGGATGGTTCAGAACCAGCCAATGCTCCTTCTGGTGGATAGGACCAAAACCAGTGATGATAACAACATGCTTCAACTCCTTGAATATAGTAATTCACTACCAACAATCAATCTCCAGGATTAGGACACCCGTAATTTTGAAAAGGCTGTTTTCTGTATTTTGCTTCTATCACTTTAGCCTGTTCTCCCAGTGCATCTAGTTGGGATATTACCATACCTTGTCCCTGATATCTTTATTTTTATCATAGATCTCATCATCTGGACCTCGTCTAGCAAAGACTTTGACATCGTGTAGAATGCCTTTGGTTCCCTCAGGAAGTACAGGGCCTGGTATATCTGCACTAACCACCTTCACATGCTCACGACGACGGGCCCATGATAACCACCTGTCAACAGAAAAAAACAAGCATCCAGTCAGACAATGTTCTATGTTGAGCACTGGAGCTAACAGGGAACTAGACATCGTGAGGTCCTGCTGGACACCAATCAGAGGTCAGTAATCCTTTCCGTCAGAAACCTCAAAATCAATAATCGACCAGCACTCCCTTACAAAATCATTCAAGTGATCACACTAATCAGGTCTGACCGTCCCTCAGGTGAGCTCACCACAGAGTGACACTAAGGGTTGCCCTATTGCTGAAAACAGTCAGAACTGCTGTTCGGGCAGGTAAATTGCATTGTGGGCCTGCCCAAGAAACAGGCAGTGCTTGTCACTTGCCCAAATAAATTTCACCAAGTCTATGAATATTTTGCAACAACACACTTATTTCCTCAAATGGGTGATAAGATTATACAGTTGAGGCGAAATGATGTGTACCTAGAGTTGACAATGAGGTCTTTGTACATTGCTACAAATAGCTGGGCAAGTGAAAAAGTACATTTGGGCATGTAGAACTGGTCATATGCCTGCTTGAAGGCAGGTAGGTCAAAAAGCTAAACGTTCTGCCCTGTTTACTATTTCAATGAGGGGGCAGTACAGGCCTCCCGGTCAGATTTCTGGGAAAAAAAGGTTTAAAAAAAGGTTGGAATTTGAAGAAAAAAAGGTTTTTTCAGTCTCCCGTGGGCAAAAAAAAAGGTTTTTTTAGCCTATATATTTTTCTTTAGTGCTTTGCAAAAACAGTCAAATAGAGAAATATGTACTTACATTATGTGACCTTTGCATAAATAAGCTTTATAAACTCACATTGTGAAGATCTACATTGGAAGACTGCTATCTTATCATACCATTCAGATGAGCGCCCAACTGCCAGACCTGCAAAACACCAATTTATTTCTTTGAAAACATTGTTAACATCCACAACCAACAACATGATTCTCCTTAAACCAGATAAATATCCTGCACCAGATCTACCCAGGTTATCCCTTTCATACATCAGTTCCCTTGGGGGCCTTTTTTGTTTGATCTCAATGACGCCAAGACAAAACTATGGCAGATGATGAGATTCTGCCATGTGGCTATTCCATCCATTCCCAGTTTGTGATGCAATCTGACAATGGATGAAATTACCACATGAATGAAAATCAATCCAGGCATGACAGGGCAATACCTGTCTAAGATGTTATCTCGGGTTAACCTGGGTTTTACAAATTTTCAAACATTGATTGAGCTAGTGTGCACAGCCAACCATATGAAATGATAATCTATAAGACCATAGTTTTTGGACACAAATACCAGTGTTTAATCATCATGTGCCACATTTTTAACAGTATTTATAGTGCATTAAATGTGCCTTTTAAATGCAAATACACATACAACATATAGCAATTTGTTTTATGTTTCATTTTAATCAATCCAATGCAGTGGTAATTAGAAATTAGCTAAAATTTAAGTCATTTCAATGAAAACACACAGGAGCAGCAGGTTTTCATTGTCAGGTATTTCCAGCACATCTCTAACCAATCCTGATCCTAACTTCAATCAGGACTGGGGAGGACGAAACATATGTGCACTAGTAACGCTCAATCAATGTTTACAAATTTCATAACTGAATACAGGACTCACTTCACACTATCAAGATACTGCAGTGATATTTTCTTCATTTTGGTCAATACTGATTGGTGGTGAACTTCTGTGCACTCCAAATCTATGTTGCCAGAAAATGTAGTCAGCAAATATATGTAGCTTGCAGTGACTACCCAGAATTTATATTTATCAGAACTTATATAGTGTGACAATGAATCACTGAATAACCTGAGGCATACAAACACCAATGTCAGTATGTTATTATGATGATGATTATGATTATTATCATCATCATTATACATTTGAAGCCATTGAGATATCTACAACCAAACCATCATGATTCACACTCAACTACAGCCTTAACCAAGTATAGCCTTAACCAAATGTCCTCATCAGCACAACTGATACAGCCCCTATATAAGTGGAAGTCAAGAGCATATTAAAATATCTCTGCAAATATGAATCAACCTCAAGCTGGGAAAAAGAAATTCGATTGATTGATTGGGTACAGTTTTTTTTTTTGTATCAGCATGGCATCAGCTATGTGAGACACCCATGTTACTGATATGAAATAGGCTGTCTTTGGCGCCTGCTCACGAAGCCCAACACAGGAAGGGGCATGTGATATGAAATTCACAGACACTCTAGGTGTCATTTCAGTGGG
>JAUOBU010682040.1:0-17065 GCA_032360585.1 Nereis procera | reverse complement strand
CTATCTATCTATCTATCTATCTATCTATCTATCTATCTATCTATCTATCTATCTATCTATCTATCTATCTATCTAATTGCTCGTTTCCTATCTCTTGCACCCATGGGCACACAGTAGGATTACTACGTAACAACAAGGTAACAAGATCTTCATTCTGTACATAAGGGGATGAAGAAATACCTCATCTCCCTCTCCTCATGCATTTCACAATTGCTGTGGTGAACGCATTCAAATTTCACATTTTGGGGTTCCGAAACATAAAGTACATAACACATAATACTGTTTATCATTCATACGAGAAAAATGGCAAGAAGAGGGCCATTCTAAATCTGGTTCAGATTTTGTTCAGAGTATGATCACACTGAGACATTTTCTATCTTATAGGAAGTAAACAAGGACAGACTAACCAGACGTAATCTATTCCACGGGTCCCAATATTTTAGTGCTCGATAGCCTCCATCACAAATTCAGAACGGGATGAAACCCTAGGGACCTGACTATACTCTTTTGCAATGACAAACAGACCATGGTGAATGGGGCGCTGCAGATTTCCCCCATTGTTTTGGGATGATCATAAGGATACTAGCTGACTGATCCCTCTATGGGCTGATATATTCATATTCTTATTTTGATATTTACCCTTGTCCTACCACATTGATTTGTGAGAAATATTCAGCATTTCGACAAGCTCCTTTCCTTTCAAGATCTCCCAACCCGCAACCTTCTACATTGTGGCAAGAGAGAATAAGAAATACTGATGACAGGCCTATCAAGTCACATAACGTAAGCTAATCTGATAATCGGCAGTGTGCCTGTTTGCTCCCATACCTTTCAGAAGCGGGCACTGAGCACAGTGCTTGGACCGAGGTGTCTGAGGTGAATTATCAAGAAGCAAAAAAGAAGCGCGTTATGGAGAACAAGATGACCTATATGATTCGGGAAGTCGTCGCTCAAGTCACCATTCTAATCTTGCTCTCAATCGTTCTGTATGGTAACCAGGACAACGGTATATACCAACAAAATGCATTTCTCAGCAGGATACTTCACAGCAATCCTGCGAAGGTAAGGCGACTCACCATAGCATCGATGTATCAATATCGATGAAACAATTACAGCAGTATGCAGACATCATTTTGCTCATTCAGTTGCCCATCATTTTGAATGTCTGCATTGTCAATCACAGATTACCAATAGCTATCCTGAAGAGGTGATGTCATTGATAGTTGTATCGATTGATCAGAACCGATCTCGAATTTCTTTCTCTCTGCATGCCTGCCTGCCTGCCTGTCCCCCCTCCTTCCTCGCTGTCTGTCTGTCTGTCTATCTGTCTGTCTGTGCCTCTAACTCTCTCTCTCTCTCTCTCTCTCTCGCTCTCTCTCTCTCTCTCTCTCTCTCCCCCCCTCTCTCTCTCTCTCTTTCTGTCATGGATTTGCAATCAATTCTGAAGGACAGAATGTATTATGATATGTGAGGTTGTCTATCATGATGACGGCATAGGACCTGGGTCTCTTGGAATTCGTTAGTGGTCTTGCAGCAGCAGCAGCAATGGTGGAGAAAGATGTACACTGAATGTGAATTGAGTTATTGTGCGATGTGTCACACAAGTCAGCCTATGGTTGGATGTACAAGAGGATAGAAGACTATATTGTCAGGACTGGTATTATATATTGTATATCTAATCCAGTGATCATTTACAAAGTGCAATTGAAATGCTTCTAATGGTCCAATTTGAATGGACTAGGGAATGAAGTCTGGCCAAGTGGCTATTCGATCAATTCAATGCTCACTAGCATGAGCCGTGAATTGATGAAATAACTGCATGGGTGGAAATTGGTAGAGTAGTTAAACACCTCTGAATGTAAACATGAGCGAGTTATAGGTTAAGGGGCTGTCTCATTTTCCCGTTTCTCATCCAGAATCACTCTGTATCTCCAGAATCATCCTGAATTTCAATTATTGGTACATTCCTGACAATTTTTTATCCATAATACCCCGGAATTTGCTCTCACAATCCTATGACTAACCTAACTGTAATCATGAATATTTAATAGGAATTCAATAGTAATTTAACCAGTTTTCCACAGGTTTCCTCTGTAATATTTCTGGAATTATCTAGGAATTTCCCATAATTATCAATATTTCCCCATATTCTTCTTTGGAATGAACCTGTATTTATCAATAATTCCTAATAATTTTCCATAATTAATAGTAATGTTACTGGTATATTTCGGAACTCATTAGTAATATTCACTAATCTATCTGGATCATATCATTTTCATTAGGATTTCCAGAGGAATTCAGACCTAGACAGGTTCCAGTAAAAGCTGGAGAGGTCTTGTTGAGATATTGACAATACCAACTCAATTCCGGAATCGCATAATGAAAAAAGAATGCATAATCGACAGGATTCACTCCGGATTAAATAGGAATATCATAATAATCCAATCAGAATTGAGTAGTAATTCGAAGAATGTAATAGGAATTGAATACTAATTCAATTGATAGAATAGGAATAAATAGGATATATATACGGATATGAGCAGGAATTGATTATATAATACTAAGAACGAATAATCAACTGGAATTCGGTGAAAAGTTAAGCTCGACCTTAGACTTTCTGGAGAAGGTCAGGAACTATCAAGAATTGTGAGGAATTGAGAAGAATAACGAATAATAATAGGGAATTGACTGGCATTGAGTAGGATTGAACACAGTAATTTATAGGAATGCTAAATTCCGGGTGAATCTGGATGTGGAACGGGAAAATGAGACAGCCCCTTTAGGCAGGTCGTTATTTGGTGACAGGACACATGAATCTCAGACATTACATGATGTAATGCTAGTCTCTCGCATTTGTTCGCGACGATGGTCCAGTATAAGCCCGATTGTTGTGCTCACCACTCTCCTTGCAAATCCACATATAACACTGCATCTTTGCACATGGACTATCATATTATGATATTGAAATGTTCAGAAAATATTGGGATCCATAAGAAAGGGACTGTCATTATAACGTACATGTTTTTGTCTCGTGCTTTTTGCAGGTTACAAACCATGCTAATTTACTTGCTTGGATCGAAAAATATTTTTTGCCTGGTGCCTTCCTGGATAGGATTTACAATGGCGAGGAAGTGAGCAACTACGATCACCAATTTATCTACGGTGGTTATGGCTTCAGGCTGGGCAAACCTCTCCTACGGCAATTAAGAGTAACTAGAGGTGGGTGCATGAACAAAATCGGAAGATGAATCACTATTCATTTATTACAAACTGTTGTCTGATAATCTTAAGTTTGAATGCAAATCCATGCACTCACCGATCATATGCAAGCCTTGACTACTTTATTGAGATACCAAGTAATTGTGCTTGCACTATGACTATTTACTTGGTCCAAAGCACACTAAAGTTATTTGTTGTATGCACGAACAGATTGATTGATCAATTGATTGATTGGGGATTAATGACACATCTTTCTCTTTGGGTAATAGGTGTCATATGATGGAATGATACATCATCCCCTGCCAGCATCACCTACACAGACCTAAAGTGCAAATGTTTGGGCACCATCGTGAGTGTAAATATGCATGACCATACTCGGCTGCACTGAAAATATGCCTTTGAGTGGAAGTGCAGCCGAGTATAAATAAACAAACAAACAAACAAACCATAGCTCACTTCAAGGTTGGAAGCTAGATATGTGTTGGAAGAAATGTAATGAAGAGAAGAAATGACTCAACGATGCATTTGCTGGATTTTAAATATCATTTTTTCTCACCAGGTGACTGTCCTGTATCTGGGCCCATGTGGAAGGCAACACACCGTTGTACTAAATCCTATCAACTTGGAGTAAGTGAAGACACGACCAGTTATGGCGGTAGCTGGTTGACTGCAAGGAATGATACAGATGATGTTACACTGGATTCTGATTCTCCTTTTGCCTACAGAACAGCAACTGAACTCAGAGGCTCTATTTTCTGGGGATTTCTAGGTTTATATAGTGGTGCCGGGTACACAGTACTTTTGGGAGATACACTGCAAGAAGCTCGACAGAAAATTCAATATTTGGAATCAAGTGGATGGATTGATCAATATACTCGAGCTATATTTGTTCAGCTCAGTATCATCAACGGAAATACAAATCGCATCAGTATGGCAACTATTTTGTTTGAATTACCATCACTAGGTGGAGTATTTCACTGGACCGATATACAAACAGTTGTTCTCTATCGTTATGTTGGTGCTGGTGGTTTGTTAGCAATATTCAGTGAATTAGCATGCTTGATTGCATTCATCATACTCACTGTGAGAATATTCAGGCAGATACATCGTGAAAAATGTGACTTCTTCAGAGGAATGTGGAACATTACATATTTGTTGGTTGTTATCTTCTTCATGACAGCTACTGCTTTATATATCTGGCGATGCGTGATCACCGTGGAAACTCTCGAAGAAGTCATGAACAATTCAGGTGGGATTTTCCATCATTTCCAGAACCAAGCTCTTCATATTATTTTGCAATGTGATCTTTGTGCTATTATCAAGAATATGCACTCTCAGCTAAGACTCCTTCTTCTCTCAGTGAGATGCAACGACCATATGACTCTATTCTTTTCAAAGCCTTGAATGATCCTTTCCCAGCCAATATTACAAATATGTTAACATATGTAGATGATAAAGCAGTACGGGTCAACAGTTACAGCTAATTTTTATATTTACGAAGAACCAGGCTGGAATGAACCAAGAGTTGTATAAGCGGAGCAGTTGTATTTGACAAGCTACCTTCTCCCAACAGCAAAACATTCAAATTGGACTTAAGCTACACGGGTTCAATACTGACTAAGACTCATGAATAGGACCTGGTGATCTATATTTACTGGGCGCTGTACGATTTCCTCCCATTTCAGTAACCTTGACAGTATTCCTATAACTATGGTGACTACTATCATATGAACGAATTTGTCATCCTTGTATATGGAATGAATACGGATGCATCTCATTTTATTCGATATGAGGATGTTTGTGAATGCATCTGAGTGTTCTTAGATCAGTATTGTACTCTGTAAATCACTACCAGAACTGTTTCTACGGCTCGTCAGATAAAGTTTGCTGAGTGAAATCACATTGAAAGAGAATCCAGTTCATTCTAACACTCTGGTCTATGTCAAAGGTGGTGCAATAAATATAGAATATTCGACACATCAGGTAGGTTCTGACCTTTCATACATAGAAATCTAGACAATGACATGTATGCAAATAAAAGTCACGGGACCTGCCGAACATTTCATTGAAGGTTGTCAGATACAATTGCAAAACCTGCAGGCCAACCTAAGCATATCAGTCATCCAACCTTCTTGACAGATATAAAATGTGCCTTTCATATTGACCGTTTGAAGAGTGATACTCATGAATGATGTGATATCAAGGACAGAATGAACAAGTACTATTTATGCTTATCCTAACAAGAATAATTTCTTTTCAGATCGAGCTGTTACTTTCGAGACTTTGGTTGGAGCTGATAACTTCTATTTGATGTTCTTGGGGTTCACTACCTTCCTCATCACTATGCAGTTTCTGCATATTCTACGATATAATTCCACTATTGGATTATTGGCATCAACATTAGGCCAATCCAGCAAGGACCTAGCCATGATGGGATTCTGTATGTTCATCGTATTCCTCGCATTTGCCTCAGCCGGTCTCGCCAGGTATGGACTCATTCTCCATATTATCATCACTACGTAAATCCATAACTGTTATCGTTCTTCCTAATCTTATTCCGGTGGAGTCTTGCCTCTTCGGTCCCAGGTGCCGTTGTATCCCATGTGTGCCACTGAAAATTTTCATAAATAACAGCATGTACGTATGTACTAGCATGCTTCTACTAGCATGCTTGTGCGCCTATACTGTTCAAGCATGCACCAGCACTCACATATTGGCCTGTAAAGGCAATGATACGAAAAGATCCAACAATCATTATGTCAGACGTTTTCACTGCAATAGAAACCATTCTACTGCAACCCTCTTCACCATGGTTCAAACTGTTCCATCATGATGAAATAATTATCCTGCAGTGGGTGGAATGGCTTTCCACCACGGTCTTGACTTATGAGCACAGTACACTCTGCCACTGTACAGCTGGAGGAAGAATAAATAACATCAGTTTTTTTCAGCAAAGAATGATCTAACTCAACCATTTCACCTCTTCATCTATTCCCACCCATGTGACAAATTAATCAATTTACACCTCATGCAAGTTACAGATACTGTACCATCTCTCCCTCGAATTCTACATTCCCAGGCCTAAACCGCCCCAATTTGAAACTTCACCACAAAATTCTTATTTTGAAAATATAAGATTTTCAATAAGGATAGTGCAACCTTCTTCCAATCCCTCTGCATGCTATTTTGCCTCAGGCCTTAGTGTGTTATAAAGGCTCACTGCCTGTGGCATAAGCATCAGGTGTATTTCAGATTAGATAGTTTAACTGGCTGGAGTTTCACCCTGAGACATGACATGTTCTTTAACAGTTGATGTATGCACCATGTGATTCCTTGCAGTATAGTGAAATGACCCTGTCTCCCTCTAGGGATTCCAAGGGTCTGCAATTTTCATACCTATGCTTATTGCTTGCTTATGTATGCTGTCATGGCTCAGACTGTCTCAGTTTGTCTGAATAAAGTTTTCTCATCAACCTATTCATGGAGGAAGCTCAGTTTACCTGTGATTCACATGTTATTAGTCTTGGATCTCTTTAGTTGAGATTAATTCACTTAATCAATTTACTCAGGCACTCCTTCATGTGCTTTGTTGGTGCAACTCTCATGAACTGACTAGCTGCTCACTGCACTTGCTCAGTTTAGTCTGAGCTTCTTATTTGAGGTTCTATATTCATGGTCTGTACTGTGTATCTCTCTTGGGGACTTATATCTGTCTAGTCCGTTATTCACGTAGCTTTGTTACTTCAGTCATACTATGAGTCTCAGGGCTAAATATAGTCACCTCACCCAGTCCTGGGACTGTCATTTGCTCAGTGTGGTCTGACTGTGAATGGGCACTTTACTATTCGAGGCCCTAAGCATCAGGTTAAGCTGACTCCCTTTGACTGGTTATCTCCTCTTTGAAGCAAAGAGGAGACCCCATAGGAATAGTAAGTCTTCTCCAGGTGTGAAGTCATGTGTTTCTGCCTTGGCAGGAAAGTCTTAACCTTACAATGTTAGTGTTCTTAGTAGGGTAGTGGGATCAAAGCCCCTCTGTGGTAGTTCCTTGCCCCCTGATGAGGTCCTATCTCTAGGTGACTCAGGGCAGGTCTCTAGATCACCCCAGATTCTAACAGAAATGTGGTCCAGGCCTTTTCCTCCTCTGGGGATGCAGTCTGGGATTGAGTAGCTGGAGAGATCTGAGGCAGGCCCCATGCTTGCCAAGCCCGGGGCCATCAGCATACATGATAAAATCGCCTCTGCTGGTGGTTTTGGACACCCCGCTAGGGCCTCAGGGCCACCCTTTCAAGGCTCAAGGGCACAAGGTAGTGGGTTCAGTGCTTCTCTGTGATAATTCCTTGGCCCCTGGTGAGGTCCTATCTCGAGATGACTCAGGGCAGGTCTCTCTACCTGAAGTCTGATCCTTTTCCTCCTCTGGAGATGTGGTCCAAGACTAAGTCGCCTGAGAGGCCTGAGGCAGGCCCTGTGCTTGCCAAGCTCAGAGCCAGAAGCATGCATGATAAGTCACTTCTACTTGTGGTTCTGAACACCCCAACTATGTCCTCAGGGCCACCCAGATCCTGTTCTCCTTCTGCCCGGTGCCCAGAGCTCATTGCCCAGTGCCCGGTGCCGGGGGGGGGGAGGTCTGAGCCTTTTGTAGCTCTTTAGGGAGCAGGAGCAGGCACTGGAAGACTTCCAAGCATTTTCAGCTGCCCGGTGCCCATTGCTTCTGCCCGATGCTTGAGGCCCCTGCCCAGTGCCTGGTGATTCTGTCCAGTGCCTGAGGTCCCTGCCTGGTGTCCGATGCTTCTGTCTAGTGTCTGGGACTCCTGCCCAGTGCCTGGTGGTCCTTTCCACTCAAAGAACTGGTTTCCTGAAGTTTTCAGTAGACTAACAGATGATGTGAGCAGGGTTCAAAAGACCTCTTGCCTCTTCTTGAACACACTTGCCAGGTGCCCAGTGCCTCAGTGCCTGGTGCCCGGTGCATCTGCCCACTACCTCAGAGGATCCCTGCTAGTTTTTTTACCTGAGGTTGACTCACTATTGAAATGCTTCCCCAGTGCCCTGAGACCATTGCCCGATGCCCAGTGATCAATCATTACTCCTATAAGCCAACCTCAGGTAGGGGAAGGGCTCGACCATGATGTACTCTGTTACCTAGTGCCTTTGAAGTTTCCTTAGGGTGTCCTATAACCCTAGCCCTCTGAAACACATTGCCCTGTGCCCAGTGACAAAGACAAACCTCCCATGCCTGACACACCTTGCCTGATGCTTGAAGGAAAGACATAAGCCTCCCCGGACCTGTCTCCTCTGGTGCCTGGTGCCCTGAACATCTTGCCCTGTGCCCAGTGACACCTACACAGTGCCCAGTGCTTCTTGCACAGTGCCCAGTGATGAAGGGACATCTCCCTGCCTAGTGCCCAGTGCCTGGTGCTCTGCGCTTGGAGTTAGGTCAGGGGTCTCCCTTCAGTTAGTTGGGCAATGTGCCTGCCCAGCACGTGACCCGTCTAACCAAACTAAACAGAGGTAGATGGTTAGAGGTAAGCTTTATGCTTGCCAAGCACAGACAGAATGATATGTTTGACACAATAATCTTCATCAATCAATCAGTGCAACCTAACTAAACCTCTAGCCTTCCCAGATCTGTCTCCTCTGGTGCTCAGGGCCAGGTGCTTCTTGCCTGGTGCCCCAGTGAAACATCTGCCTGGCACACAGTGCTTCTTGCCCAGTACCCAGTACCCAGGAATAAGAGAGACCTTATCGCCCAATGCTTGGAGTTAGTCAAAGATCAGGGACTTAGCACAGCTCTTCTGACAACCCTGGGCCAGGCTCAGTCCTTATAGGCCTAGTCCCCAGTCCCAGATGTAGTTCAAGAGCAATGCTTCTTACATGAATTCTCCTATGGCCTCAGACTGGAGTAAAATCAAGAAAGTAGGGTGGTGGATAATCAGGACCTCATCAGATAATGCTCTGACAGTTGGCCCAGTCAAGTCTGGAGTTCCTTCTATTAGCCTTCTGTCGTAAGCATTCTGTCCTAGCCTCAGAGCCCACTTAGATGTCTAAGACTGGGTCTGGTTCCCCTCAGGGTTCCAATTCTCAGTCAGAGGTTCCTGGGATGAGTCTTACACTTGTCGTCAAGCCTGTTATGGATTGGTATGCCTGTCTAAAAGACCCCACCAAGACCTACAGGCAACCCCACCAGTACCTCTGGCCTTTCCAGATAGCTTACCATAATGCCCAGAGCTTGGAGTTTCTTGCCTGATGCTTGGGACATCATACTCGGTGCCCAGGGCCCTTGGCCTGGTACCTTGGGCAAGGGAACATTCTGAGGCCTTTTCGAGGTTCTTCTAGTATCAAATTCATCAGAAAACCTTGGAGGCTCATTCTTAGAGAACTCAAATAAAAGAGAAGTGTCTCAGTGGACTACTTTTACAGAGTTATTAGTCTTTTATCCCGGGATATCCTCTCTCTATCTGAGCAGGTAGAGAGAACTCCGTTCCTGAGGTCATTTCACCAAGAAGAGTTAAGGATCCTCCTCTGGTGTCTCTATGGTAGGAAGGGTGGTGGGTTAGTCAGGGCCTCTAGCAGTTTAGCCAGTTAATTCTAGAGTTTCTCCTGTTTTAGTTCCTGTCTAATAGACTTCTTGTCCAGCCTCCAGATTCAAATGAATGTTTAAGACTGGATCTAGATTCTCACAGTATTCTCAGACTCGGTCAGAGGTTCCTACACCAAGTTTCACACTTTCCAAACCTGTATGAATTTGTATGCCATCCTATGGTTCATACCAAATTATTCAGCCAACCCACCAAGGCCTACAGCCCAATCCAGATCTCTTTTCTCTGGTGCCCAAAGCTCGGAGCCTCTTGCCCAGCCTGAGGGGCTCCCCTGTCCAATATCCAGTGCATTTGGCCTGGTACCTGGGTAAAGATAATTGGTCTAAGGACCTTTTCAAGGTTCCTTCGATGACCCTGGAGGCCTTAGTATCCTGGATACATCACAAGACCCACAAGGCTATACATATGATCTCTGCATTCTATGGCTTAGCAGTAAAACCCAAAAGATTCCTCGGTTTTCTAAGCCAGAATTATTCAGGCCTGTGCTGTTTCGGTTCAGAACACACAGCTTGGCAGAATCATGTTCCTTCTTCTACTTGGAGATGTGCCTTGGGTCGTTAGGAGGGTCCCAGAGAGACCAGGCAGAGCATTGTATGGTTCTTACTTCAAGTCCATAAGATCTCTGCTCCACAGACTGCACCTCAGGTTCAGCCACAGCTCATGCTTCCTCCTTATCCTCAGTAGTTACTAATAACTCTGTTGCTCACCACAGGTTGCTCCTCAGGGTTCTTCCCAGGAAGCAGAAGCTTTAGTTTGAGAGGAGAAGCCAGCCTTTAGAAGAAGAATGTTGGATTTTTCATGTTCACTTCTCATGGTCTCTTCTCGTTTGTCCTCCAGATAACTGGATCCTCTATTACTAAGGAGAACAATATAAAGACACTAAGGGTTCTTCTGGCAATCCTGGAATGCCCAGTATTACTGTTAGGCCTCCAGTAGTCTGCCAGGTACATGAGACATGGCCCAGGGAAGTTTCGGAACATCCCTGGAAAGTGGTACCCTGTGCCCGGTGCCCTGCAGCGGTGCCCAGTAACCAGCATCCCATTACCTTCAAAGACCCTAGAGGCAGGGCCCACTGTTTCAAAACTGTGCCCTCTTTGGCCCCTGTCTTATTCAGAGGACCTCTTCAGGTTCCTCAGAGAAGTAGCACAACTTTGCACTGTGGTGGCACAATTTCCACCACTAGCTGACATAGGTCCTGTACCTCACCCTCAAGTTGGATGGATGGTGGACCTGGCAAATTCTTTTTAGACTCCCAGCCACCAGTTCACTTACCTGGGAATAGAGCTAGACACTGATCAGTCCCATGTACACCCAATCCTCAGGGAGGTAGAACATTTGGAATGATGTCTCAGGTTATTTTCAGAAGGACCTCTAAGCCAGCTGAGCCTGTGCTTAGTTGTTGAGCCACTTCTTGAGTCTTCTCAGACCCTGATTGTCTGGATGGACTTCAACATGACCCCTACTGTTCTTCCTGCCAAACCAGTGGTGCAGGCATTAAGATAACCTCAAGCAACCAGTAACCCTAGTCAGGTTGCTTCTCAGGTTATTAATGGTAGTTTTCCTCAAGAACACTCCAACTAAGGGTTGGTAAACAGGACCTCATTGGACAATGTTTCAACAGTCGGCCCAGTCATGTCTAGAGTCCTTCTGTTTGTATTTCTGTCCAACAGACTTCTGTTCCAGCCTCAGGGCTTGTGCTGATGTCTATGACTGGGTCTGGTTCCTCACAGGGCTCCTAGACTCAATAAGAGGTTCCTATGTGAGTCTTGTACTTGCCAAGCTCATGAGGGATTGATATGCCTGTCAAAGGGCTCTTACCAAGACCTCCAAGCAACCCACCAAAGCTTCTGGCCTTCCCGGACAGTTCCCTGTCACCTGGAGCCAGGGGCTCATTGCCCAGTGCTAAAGGGCCTCATTCCCAGTGTTTTGTGCTTCTGGCCTGGTACCTGGTGCAAATTAAACAGTCTGGGATCCTTTGGAGCTCTTGTAGAATTTCTGGAGTGCCTGGTACCTATCGTGAGGCCTCCAGTAGACTACAAAGTTCTTGTAGCATGACCCAAAGAAACTTCTAAGTCCTTCTCTGGGTCAAGGTGCCAAATGCCTGGTGCTCGGTCTTCATTTCTGGGCCCCTCTATGAGGGTCACAAGATTACTTCTCTGCTAAGAACATATTACTGGGAGAGACCATTTCATCGTGTTGAGATACCTCAGTGGAACAAGTTTATAAATTATCTGCTTCCTGAGGATAACTATTTCCGTGCCATCTGGAAGGATCCTCTATGATGGACCATACAAGAAGAGCAATCATTTCGGATCACCCCAGCCACAGGTGGCCTCCGCTACCAGTCCTTGCCTTCTTTAGATTTGAACGACTCTGTGAGATCCAACTGCTCTCTATCTTAGGTGGCCCTGGTCAATCTTCCTAGTTTATAGCTATCACCAAGTGCCTGGCATGATAAATTATCTCAGGTTTTGCACGGTCAATTCTTTGACCAGTACTCCCTAGGCCTGTTCATGGCTGAGCAGGCTGTGGTCCATCCTCTCACTGAGTATGCATGGTATCAGTTCTCTTATACAGTTCCAATCTAGGTATATTACCTAGCATTGACAATCTCACTGAGAGAGAGAGAGAGAGAGAGAGAGAGAGAGAGAACTGTTATTCTGCAATCATGGGGAGGTTGTTATTAGATTCAAGTGCCCTCAAGTGCCCTCCCATCCATCCCCGATTGAGCTGCGCTTGTTGAAAAATACAAGGAATTACTCTCAAGATGGCGCTACATTAGAGTACTAACTTGTGGCACCAGATGTCAGGGATTGGAGGGAGAATGCACTATCCCTATCCCATTCGAGGGAGAGATGGTAAGTACTGATCCCGAGATTAGATAAACAATCTGGGGGGGGGGGGGTTATAACTCGTGGACTGTGACTTGTTGTTAGACCCCAATCAATGAATGCAAATTCATGATACTGCGACGATGTTATGTGAATTATTCATGTGTGCATGTGCTGTTGTAATCTATAATATACGAACTATCTCAGGTTTAGATCTTGTATATTCGATCGCAATGTCTCTGTAGTACATTGTTCAAACCTTTGCTGAATATTAGGTCAGATGATACACACCTGTCAAATGCATATGATACTCATACCTTTGCTGCATATGAGCCAAATTGCACAAAGGATGACCCAACATCCTTGAGCCCTGTAGAGCCATTGGGCTCTGAGATGATGGACAAATCTTGGTACAACATACATTCAGCAGGTGGGCATCATTTGGCATCACATTGCTTGCTGTTTGTTTGTTTGTTGGGGTTTAACGACATGTCACATTGCATGCTCATAGTGTAGTGTTTTCCTCTCGATGCATAACAGCAGTCTAATCATTCCTTCTTGTATTATCATTCCAGATATGGATCCGAGTTGGAAGATTATTCCTCCTTCCAAACATCAATCAAAACCCTCTTTTTGAGCAGTATTGGACAATTCGACTATGAATCGCATTTGGTCCTTGGTGGATCACTTCCAAGATTTTTCCTCATCTGCTACCTCTTTGCCACTCTGGTTTTCTTCATCAATATGATTGTTACTCTACTCAACGAGTTTCTCGCAGCCATCAAAGATGATCCAGAAAGTCAACCTAAGGATCATGAGGTCGTTGAGTACTTCATAGGGTCTTTGCGAAGCTTGATTGGTTTGAAGGATAACCCAGCATCTACATGATGTTCATATAGATTACAATCAACCCTTTCATTGAGTTTACCACGTATGCAACTTCCAAAACTGAAAGACAAATACATATCATTCTCTTTAGGGCAATATTTAAACCTGCAACCAAGCATGTATTCCATATGCAAGATCACCCTTCAGCGTCATCTGGCATGAAGTCATATCACCTTGACCTGCAGCCTCAATTAGGGCCTGTGTGCCTGATCTCATTTTGAATGATCGTGTGGCTGCCCCCTCCTCCACACATGCATGCACATGCTTCGGGAGTCCTAACGATGGATCTGTGACTGTGGTAGAAGTGACGGTTTTGAAGATCCTAACCCCCTTACAGATTGTTTATCTGATCTGGGGACCAGTGCTCACCATTTCTTCCTCAAATTGTGCATTCCCCAGGCGTTAACCGCCTCATTCAAACTTCACAAAAATCTTCCTTGATCAAGATATAGAAATCTTCAATGAAAAGGGTGCAACCTCCGGCAAATCCCAGACATCTAGTGTAGCGAATTCTAACTGAATGTAGCGCCTCCCAGAGATCAATTCCTTGCATTTTTCAATGAGCGAATTCAATCGGGGATGGACAGGAGGGCACTTGATTTGAGGGAGAGATGGTCAGTACTGATATTCTCTCCCTCAAATTATACATTGACTATATCACTTAGGAGGGAATGAGTAAAAACAACCTCCCCATAACTGCATAATAATAAAGATTTGAATCTTCAAAGAGAGGATTGTTGTGAAGTTCAAATGGTGGCAGGTAGTTTGCTATCTGTGCAACCAGAAAGGCAGAAGGCGACCTTCACATACTGCCAAAGCAATATTTTCAGAGAGCCCAGGCATTTCTCAACTTGCCATGACAAGGCGGTGTTGAAAAATCTGAGGAATTACTCTTTGGGTGGCGCTACTTCCAGTTAGAATTGAGGATTTTTATATCTTCATCAAGGAAGATATTCGTGAAGTTTGAAGGAGGCGGTTAACACCTGGGGAATGCATAAATCAAGGGAGAGAAGGTATAGTATCTGATTGGGGTGTCAGATAAGACATGGGGGAGTCTAATGACAATGAAAGGGATAAAATCTCATGTTGGGGCAGCACATATCTGCCTATATAGAGAAACCCTTTCGCAGAAGCCTGAGAAGTGAGAACACCCAAAACAACTCAAGGCACCTTGATGTCTGTGGCGATGTGGCTTCTGTACCAAAATTGGTGTAGACGTGTCATGCATTCACCTCACATAGCTTGAGTGCATATGTTATGTAACATGCATGCTTTTACATTTGATTATGTATATGGTCTCTCTCTCTCTTTCTCTCTCTCTCTCCCTCTCTCTTTCTCTCTCCCATTCTGCATATGCTTCTCTACAGATGAACCTAATATATTATGAATTATAGATGGTATCAATAGCTGTGTTGTTACAACACTCAATAAACAAGATCTTCATACCAAGGCATTAGTGAATATTTCCTACGTACCAAGCCTTTTTACAGTCTCACAAACGAGAGGACATTCGATTGATTTTACCACTCAATTCAACTATGAACTAAACATAGATATTTCCAATCTCTGCCAACAGTTTGGACTCCTTCTGCAGATGACAACATCACGTTTGTTGGCTCCAGCTATGATTCTTTTAACTGAACCTTCTGATGCAGATTCAATACACATGTTTCTTAAATCCTGAGCGTGGATTCCATGCGTTTGCCACTTAAATGAATAAAGCAGAATAAAGACACCTGTACCTGAAGCTATGGATGGGTAAGAGGATTAAATACCCATGTACCCGAAGCACTGAATGAGGAGGAATCAATATGACAGTACTTGAGAGAATAGACGAAAAGGAATCAATACACCTGTATCTGGAACAATAGATGAGGAGGAATCAATACACCTGTACCTGAAACAATTGGTGAGGAGAAATCAGAACACCTGTACCTGAAACAATAAATTGGAATGATTCATTATACCTGTACCTGAAACTATAGAGGAGGAGGAATCAGAACACCTGTACCTGAAACAAGGGATAAGGAAGAATCAATACACCTGTACTTGAAACAATAGATAAGGAGGAATCAATGAATCTGTACCTGAGACATTGAATGAGGGGGAATCAATATACCTGTACCTGAAACAATAGATGAAGAGGAATCGATACACATGTACTTGAAACAATAAATCAGGGGGAACCAATACACCTGTACCTGAAATAATGAATGAGGAGGAATCAGAACACCTGTACCTAAAACAATCAATTGAAATGATTCAATACACCTGTACCTGAAACCATGGAGGAGGAGGAATCAATACACCTGTACCTTAAACCATAGAGGAGGGGGAATCAATACACATGTAACTGAAACAATGGATGAGGAGGAATCAATACACCTGTGCCTGAAACAATAGATGAAGAGGGGTCGAACAATAGATGGGGAGGAATCAATAAATCTGTAACTGAAACATTGAATGAGGAGGAATCAATATATCTGTACCTGAAACAATAAATGATGAGGAATCAACACATCTGTACCGGAAACAATAGATGCGGGGGAATCAATACACCTGTACCTGAAACATTGAATGAGGAGGAATCAATATACCTGTACCTGAAACAGTAGATGAAGAGGAATCAATATCCCTGTACCTGAAACTATGAATGATGTGGAATCAATACCTCTGTACCTGAAACAATGAATAAAAAGAACTCTATACAATTGTACCTGAGACAATCAATGTGGAGAAATCAATACCCTTGTACCTGAAACAATAAATGATGCAGGCCCAGGACAACAGTACCTGAAACTATGAATAATACATAAGATGAATCACACCTCTTTAGATACCACATGCTATATTCACTGGGATCAGTTCCACACAATGCATTCAAGTTGCTTGTTTGCATCTTGTTGAATAGCTCGTGATCTATGGCGCTGATGCAACACCTTGGCAGTATTTGGTTACTTTGTTATTCATTGTTGACATCATTTGGTTCTCTTGAACAGCAATGTATTCAAATGATACCACTGTATATGTTGCTCATGGGATTCCACGGAACTGCAGTCATATCACTACAGGTCAAACCAGAATAAGCAAGGGCAGGGTTCATCCAAGATGAGGGTCATGCTGGCTAGGATGGATATAGTCCTAAAAGGATCCATCTGGTTGGCCCTGAGGATCTGCAGTGTGCGACTCAATATTCTACACTTCTGAATATGTAAGTGTCATCCATGATCAATATTAGATATACAACAAGCCACCTGGAGACTCGGTCTTGTGCAATGCACAGGGTGAAGCTTTTTTGATGATCACAGATGGGAAGTCAGTTGAAGATAGTGGGAATAGAAACTGCTATAGATATATCATGCGGTGACCCCGCATTATTGCTTGGCTGCATGACATTTCACCTTTTCATGTAAATCTCTCTCTCCCTCTCCCCCCCCCCTCTCTCTCTCTCTCTCTCCATTTTGCTTCTTTACAGATGAACCTGATTCAATGTGAATTTTATGTGGTGCGAGGGATTGGCCTGTTTTGAATTTG
>JAUOBU010680929.1:0-10254 GCA_032360585.1 Nereis procera | reverse complement strand
AGCAGGCCTTCAGTGAGTAGGGAGCGTATCCAAGTCTTTGATCTTCAGCCTCAGGCTGGTTCCAGTGATATATATCAGGTTAGTTTTGAGTGAATCAAATCTGACTAGCCCTTTCACTACTTCATCATTTTCCATCCACGTGGCTATTTCATCAATTCACATTTAATGCTGAACTAGTGAGCTGTGAATAGATGCAAAGATGAGATAGCCATGTGGCCAGACGTTATCTCTTACTATAGTTCGATTTTTGTTTCATTCAAATTGAACCAGTAGAAGCCTTCTGATTGGACAAGGGAGGATTGAAAGTTTAAATATGAGGGCATTCCTAATCATATTTTCTTCTCTTATTAGCCAAAACACACAAATATATAAATATACAATTTCGGACACTATCTGTCACCAATCTTAGGCATGGAAATTTGGAAAAAGGTTAATGGACTTCGACTATTATGCTTCTCAAACAGCCATGGTTCAAACTGAGAACCTTCCAGAGAGAAAGTTGGCTCAGAGAGATAAGAATTAAACACGTTCACTACCAGGACCCCAGATCATCCTTGGATACCGTGTTTTCAAGTCAAATTGGAATGCCTCTAATGGTCCGATTTGGATGAAATGAAACCAAACAGTAGTAAGCAACAAGATCTGGCCTTGTGGCTATTTCATCAATTCACGGCTCACTAGTGTGAGCTGCAAATTGATAAAATAGCCACATGGATGGAAACTGATGAAGCAATGAAAGGACAAAGAGCGAGAAAACACATGAATAACACATCTACCCAAGCTAAAAGATACCATCAAGTTTTAGTAGTCAATCTGAACTCAGAAAAGTGGAAGCATAAACCCTGCTATTACCCATACTGACTTTGATGGTTCATCAATCCATCAGTTCCATGAACACTCATATAGGACACCCCCCCCCCACACACACAAAAACAAAAAAAACACCTAAAAATAAAACTCACAGTATATCCATTACCTACTCCATATACCACAGTCTTCTTCACGATCATATCTGTGCACTTGGGAAAGGCCATGCACATAGCGGAACACAAAAGACACCATTCTCTGAGAAGGATAATACAGTCAATCCTGTCCCTAGTCTGACCTCGAAAAAATTTCACATCAAATCACATGTTCTATAGCATTCACACTCTTCACACCCACACCTCCTCAAACTGCTCAGGGTGATTGTCTTAGAGGTCTTGATAGCTCCAGGCAATTGATTGCTCTCCCTAGTCGACATGCACAATGAAGTGAAGGATGGGATTCAACCATACAGCTATCCAATCTATTCCAGGATCACTCCAAATCTGTGAAAAGATTTAATAGTAATAAGAGATCCTGATAATGTGAGCATGAAAGGGTGAAAATGCAGGTAAGGAGTGATTGTAATCAATACTCCAAGCTAATGTGATTTATGATACAGGTTTGAAAAACTTCACCTTCAATCCTTCCACTACTATAAACCTCAAATCTCCCTTGCATAGTGTGTCTTTCAAGTCCTGTTGGATGGCTTCTAATGATCTGATTTGAATGAAATGAAAACCAAACTGTAGTAGGGTATAGCAGCTGACCATGTGATCATTCAATCAATTCACAGCCTACTAGCATGAGCGGAGAATTGATGAAATAGCCACGTCGAGGAAAATTGATGAGGTGGTGAATAGGTTATCAAGTCATCAGAAAAGAATCATGGTATCACAAATATTGGCAGACCAAAATCAAGCTGAGGCAGGTAGATGCCTCCAAATCACTCCTCAGACCCATTTTACTAATCCTAGGTTAGTGAAATGGGCCTCTAACAACCACTCTCATAGACCGACCACTCACTTGAGGCTGATACTCATCTAACTTTTCTTAGAATATACATACATATCTGTACATCACACTGGCTCTATTTGTTCTCACTACTACATCGGTTTTAGCCATGTGGCCATTTCATCAATTTACAGCTCATGCTGGCGAACTGTGATCTGATGAAATAGCCACATAGCCAGATATTAACTTACGGCACTTTGCTTTTTGTTTCATAAAATCAGACGAATATGTGGTTTGGACGAAGACCAAATCAATGTTTTTGTATGAAGATAAGATATGCACCAAAATTGAAGTATAGTTGCCTATGCCTAACACTTACTGAATAGGACCAGGGACAAGTCACTTCAATCAATAAGTGCGATTAGTTTTAGATAATGACTCTGACTGTCATTCGTATGAACATAAAATGAGAAACTACTAACAAACAATAGCCAGCATAAAATGTTTTATTGACATTTGACCAATTACGTCCCTGTTGGTAAGACATGTGCTTCTAAGTTATTTGGCTATTGGGAAGATATCGATGAAAATAATACTAAAGTGCAGGACCTATCCCATGACAGGGAATGCATAAAATTTATAAGTCAGTTGATTAGCTGGCCAGGTGAGGGCCATGTGGATTGATTGTGTGTCCAGATGACATCACTAGGCCTGAAGTGACATTTGGCCTCCTCCATGCTACATTCATTCTTCATTGAATGGAGTACATCTCCGGCTCCCCATGTCTCAATATAGCCCTATGGTGCTGAACGGAACAATAGACTCTACCCAACCGACCAACAACATCAGTGAATTAGTATCACTGACTGAATTGTAATCAAATATAAGCAGTATAAAATTGTAGGTGTACAACCATAAATGGTTACAGCCTCATGTTTGAAGCAAACGAGAAGCCACAATAATTAAAGACCATCTTTACATGTTTGGACATCGAATCAGAATTGCTGTTCCTCACTGAGTCTATTGCATGGATTACGGCAGAACAGTTTAGACAATGTAGCAATCGGCATAACTGTGTATTCGAGCTAAATCTGATTATACATTGGATAACCCAAGAAATAGTTCCAGTCAAACCAGAATGAAAGGCATGCATGAGAAATGTATTCAGTTTGTCTTCAATACACCAGGTGGCATTCTGGTAACGCAGTGATGGAATAAGGCCCATGACCACTAGATGGCTGTCCACTCTAACAGTAAGATAATGTAGCAATCTGTAGGTATCATGAATTTCTACTATCACTGACTTATCAAACTGAGAGTAAACACATCCGAGCCAATACCCATACCTCCAGAGTATAAGCACAGCGCAAATGCGACAAGTCATAACTACACAAACGCAGTAGTTGTACACAGACATGATGAATTCTCATTCTCAATATATGTTCACTAAGTCAGGTTTTGACAGGTGATATTTCACAAAGAAGAAATAGGTTGACTGGGCACCAAGTGACATTTTATGATGAGTGAAAACTCTCAGGACTGGCATGTCACTTGTTGTGAAGTGGACCATTGATCAGACACCGCTGGTTGTTCGACCATAATACAATGAACAAAGATCATCAAAAATGCAAATTTGAAGCAGAAGGCTCACTTATGACATCCAGGTTAGATTCGTTGAAGTATGACAACTATAGTCGATGACTCATCAAATCTGCGTTCAGATAGGTAAATCAAAGGAGGAAAATTTATATTGAGAATCAAAAGATGCTGAGAGCAGTACAGAGGGCCGTCTCTAATATTCGATACAGACAAAATCTATATCAGACAAAATCCATACAGATCTGAGTTTATCTCTCAATGTAGAACTATTTCATTGAGTTATCGTGTGTCTTTCGTATATATGATTGGTTCTTGATGGGTTAATTTTACAATATATCAGAAATAGTCATGTTTACCAAAAAGCAACTTCGAGTGTTCTTTTTCAAAACATATAACTACCATTTCACCAGTCTAGTCAGAGTAACAATCATATTTGAGAAGCAAAACAAAAGGTTGTACGACTGGATGCTAATCTCAACTCAGTTAGTCAATTGACAGATGTTTGAAATAATCTCTAGATTATGAATTACACGAACAGTGAGGATGTTCGCTCAAAAAGTTACCAGATTTCAACTTCGATTCATTCATCCTTTCACATGAAGCATGACCTATTAGGTTCACTGAAATGAATCAAATCAGCTGAATTCTTCATATCAATTAAATGTTAGATTCCTAGGCATCCAGCCTATCCAGCAATCAACCAACTTTGTGCCACTAACATTCTGCTCATTGTAGCTTTCCAATTTACAGTTTTACAAATATGAATGCAAGTTGGCTTATGAACTCACTTGCTTTCCATGTTTTGTGCAAGCAAATGAATTCCATAAAGGTTCAATTTGAAACCAGAAGAGATATCACTAAATCCAAATGACAATGCAATACAATACAAAGTAGATAAAAAATGCACGGATAATACACCCACCTAATGCGTCGTGGCTACACACCCCTGAAGTCCTGACATCTTCATGGGGAGAGTGATGACTCCTAGTGTAATAGATCCTTATACTACATCCCAGTTGATGGAAAAGCACTTCTGCAGTGAGGGTCAGAAGCAGAGAAGAAGTTATGAGTACCAAAATAATAAGAGGTTTATTTATACATGTTCTAACGATTGTACTCAAGAGAGGGTTATCATGTAGTCGAGTATGGAAGATACTCATTGAACATTAGGTCATTGTCTGCCCAAATAAGGAGTTGTTGTGCATAGCTAATGAGGTCTTCATGGCTCATAGTCATTCACATAACCATGCGCTTTCCATCATGTTTATCCTGCCACTTGGAATAAAAAGTTGGGATTTTCAATTGCCTGCAAATATTCATCTTACTGCATGTGCTATGAACTATTGAATTCAGATATACTGACTACAACAAAAGTGAAATTTCAGTCATGTGTGACTAGGGTCTCACAGTGTAACAGTTGACATTTCACTTGTTGACATGCCAGAGTCCTTCATATCACAGCCCATGAGAGTATACAAAAAAAATTACAAAAAATTGCATTCCAATCCTTGACTAAATTACTCATAAAAAGGCATGAATAGCTGTCAATGATATATTGACTGTAATGGTTTTTCGATCAGTTATTGCATGCATACCAAATGGGTATAGGAAACAAAAGAATTCAGACTTCATCTTAATACCATGAAAGTCAAACATGCTTTCATATAGAATCATCCTTTAGACAGGGTAAAAAATGTGTTTGAATATTGTTTTATATTGTATTGTGGATAGCAATATCTAAACATGTTTTGCTTATTTGCTTGCTGAAGTAGCCTGTTGGTGGTAGATGCCTCACTTTGAATATAGAGCAAAGGTGTTCAAACAGGATTTAATGAGGAAAGTAGTAAACCCGGACATTGGATAGATCCATCTATCTTGAGTCGACCTCAACAGTTATCAGAATGCCATACTAGATAACTCAAGAGAGTTGTATGGAATTGGTCAGATGTTGAGAACGATCCGCTACATTGGCAATGTATTGCGAGTGCAGGGTCTTATTGTAAAATTGGTTGGAGGTTAACAGTACTACAATCCTGTGGTTGCGTTGGTCAGGCGTTTTCTGCACCAATGCATCTCGTGATGTTAACAGGGGATAAGGCATTAAACCCTCATAGATCTTGAACACACAACATATATAACCCAGGTGAGTTGAAACATGCCGTTAAACCCCAACAAACAAACAGACAAACAAACCTTCAAGTGGGAATTGAAAGACACAATACCCAAGGAACTTTACTTTGAGAAGATTGTGAAATACTGATTGATGAACTAGGTGAAGTCCATGAGGACTGCACTTGTGGCCCGATGACATCACTAGGTCTGAAACCAAATGTAAGCTTTCTATGGGTTGCATTCACCTTTCATTGAATAAGGTATATTCTCAGATTGAAGGCTCCCCATGTCTCAACATAGCCTTTGTGGAGCTGAACGAGACTGTAATCTCCACTCACTTGATCAAGCAATGTTAGAAGAGATTGGCAATTCATTTATACGATGCATTCAAAAAGTTTAAACATAATATCACCACAGGTTGTGGTAATAATCACCAAAGTGTGCAGTTGATATTTGACTGGCCAGTGTACACCTTGATGGAATAAATCTGGTCATGTGACTAAATTATTAGAGTGAGCTATGAATTGACGAAATAGCCACATAGACAGAGATCAATGAGGTAGTGAAAGGATTAAGCCAATTATTTTTGCTGTACTGGGGTATAATGACATGAGTTAACCCTTGAACCATATACGTTGTGTGTTTGTATGTCTAAGAATGAGCGTGGAAGACTCCCAATATATTTGGCAGCTTATGCTTCACAACTCAAAACAGTGTCAAACCACAATCTTATGGTTCACAGATAGAAATCCCAGGATATTTTCAAGGCAAACTAATGCTGTTTCATGAGAGGTTTCAATGCACATCTCAATACTGAGAAGAAGGGCATTGAAATGCTGGGAGGAGATATCAATTATTGATTTTTCTTCTTCATTTCTGAAATCAGTATTCCAACTCACTGCCTATCAGTGGAACCAAACTTTTCAATGACTTCTGCCTCATTTTCATCCTCACAGTTTCAACATAACAGTTGCTGAGGAAGTGAAGCTGAAGTCATAATTCATTTATTCATACACTGATATTTGCTGGAGCTCGCATAGTTTGCGAGCAACAATCCCTAAATCACTGGTGAATGAGAACTCCTGTCATGGATTGCTAACAGGAGATCTAAACCAAGTCAGACAGAAGTATACATCAAGGAAAAACATAGGGAGGTTTAAGATGACACAACGGGCAATTAAGATAGAAATGTGGTCTCAGTACCGATTTAGGCCCACAAAAGCACAAATTTGCACTTATTGTTTGCTGTAACATCCTACAATTGAATCCATAGCTATCAGCATGGAAAGTTGAGGGACATTTTGCAATTTGGCACCAAAATACATGAGATATCAGGTATTGAGAAGCACACAAGTATACCTGTCACTATTGATATCTTGTGGTTCACTAGCATGAGCTGGGAGTCGATGAAATAGTCACAGGGGCAATAATAGATGAAATAATTGAAGATTGATCGGGTTCATGCAGATGTGTGTCACTAACTCATCTACACAGTGTGAGGTGGCCAGGACCCAATGATCGGCAACCAGGGATGCTCTACATCTGACCACACCCTCCTGAGAATGCAGCAGACCAGCCTGCAAGGGTCAGGAGTGCAGTTTGACCTCTCGACCTCCAACTACCTATGCCCCTATTGAATATACACTGGGCTGTCCACAGTCTGCGAATGGACTGCTTACAGCAGCCACCAGCTACAAATTGGACTCACCTGAACTGAGATAAAACAAGCCCATCAGGTCTAAAAAGAACCCAGGATGAACAAGCATCATATCCACAAAACACTGCTTCCAATAGATAGTTAGAATCTATGTATCAGAGATGGATCAACCTAGAAAAGGTACATCTTTCTGCAAAGTAAAACACATCTTCAAAAAGGAGTTGCAGTATTAGCACTCACTGAATAATGTGTCAAACCAAGAGAGAACATTTTGACCATGATGTCCAGCATGCCATTGATGTAACACACTCACAGAACACAAATATATTTGTGTATAGTCAGGGCCCCAAACAAATATGATGAGCTACTGTTTGGTATCTGATGGTATATATGGTTTCATATTATATTCAGCTTGGTGGATGGTTGACATCACTGGGTGAACATGCTCAGAATTCATATCCTTTGAATGGCCTATTTCCTCTTATATACTCAGAAATATTTCTATTATCTCCTTGTGAGAAAAGCTCTTTCATGTCTTCAACACTATAGTATTAAGCTCTTGCCCGTAAAATCTGCACAGTCAATCTGTCTATATTCTAGATGAAGGAGCACAGGCATGCGGTGCTTTGTGGTTGATTCTCTTTTCTCAACTGTAAGGCAGACATAAGATGAGTTTCACAAATTCTTAAGTGAAAAAGTACAACTTCTTAGCTATTCACCTGGCTTAATTATCTGATTCCTGTGATGATTGGTTTCAGACTGTATAGTTTGTTATGTATTTGGGTATCCCATCTCCCTTGCCTGGGATGGAATGATTGATGGCTGATTTGAAATCAGTATAACGGATTGCATCGGAGTAACAGAATATGTCTGTGGAACATAATCACAAATTGGTTGGATGGCTTAGAATTCCACTGCATTCTATGGCCTTATGAATTCCATGAAGAAGGAGGAGGAGAAGGAGGAGGAGGAGGAGAAGGAGGACAAGAACAACGAGGAGAAATAGAAGTCGAAGAAGACGAAGAAACAGAAGAAGTAGAAGAAGAAGAAGAAGAAGAAGAAGAAGAAAGATGAGGAGGAGGAGCAGAAGGAGAAGGAGAAGGAGAAGAAGAAGAAGAAGAAGAAGAATACATATGCATATATATGTATTGCTTTTTAACAGAGTGTGAAAGGTTTGAGAGGAAGGCAGGGGCTTCATTTATGCATTCACTCCTCAACCAGTGTGAGAGTAAGCCCATTTTTGGGCAATGGTTGAACTTCGTTGTTATATACTCTACTATGGTTCATAAAGTTGTCTAGATGCCAAGGTCAGGGCAGTTGTGCACAAGCATATAGGGACCAGATCATCTTATGTATGCTTATGGATGTTACCTTTACCTATCCTACTGACTGCCATAGATCTTGTATGTCTGTTAACCCTTTCTCCTAGCTGTATATTCTATTCTGTAGATCGGGATGTCATATTGGATGCTTGATGATCCGCCCGCTACGTCAGTATACAGTCTTTACTTGGGTGAGGTCGACACAGACTTCACTGTGGTCTCGCAGTACAATAGTGAGTAAGAGCAGAGATGCGGTCATTTCAGTTCTGTTCCCACCTTTGGACTGATTTAGCATTACATCAGCCGCAACTGTACGAGGTGACAAATAAAGATATATCTCGGAGATAATAAACCCTTGAGAGCATTATAGCCAAGCACAGTCCCCACGAAATGCTGCCTCGACATATATTGCTGTGGATTGACTTCAGTGCTGTCAGAAGGTCTATTGAATGGCTGAGAAGCATAGCCAGGTAGCCCAACTCACAGACAAATGATCTCTTAGTACCGGAACTGCCATTTGGAATAAATTGCATCTCTGATTGGCTGAAAGACAACCAATAACATTGCTTTGATAAATCACAGATAATTTTGCAACAAAAACATTATCTCACATATGGGCAGTGAGAATTGCTTATTCCATGTAGATCAGGCATGTGAGACGTCATATATTCTAAAAATGAAAAAATCATGCTTGAGGCATGATTTTGGGTACGCCAAAACCCCAAATCTTTTTGAGACTGGTTCAGATATTTACAAAAAGTGGTATTTCAAGACAGGTGACAGATCATATATTGGATTATGCTAGAAAGGAGGGTTTTAAAAATCACCGTCACTTTCAATTAGGAATATTGATCATAAGCATGTATTTTGATGATAACCAAATGGCAAAAAAAAAGCAACAAAACTGAGTCAATATCTAGCCATCAGCAAAATAGCAAGGAGTCCGTAATGAGAGCGACTGGGATCTCCTTAGAATTACAGATGAGTTATGATGTGAGAGAAACTTGATTAGTGCAGAGCAGGAATCAATGTTTACAGTTCTCGGACTGCGACTGCTGCGGGTACCAACACCATCAGTGACAGAAGTGGATGGCCGAGTAGATTCATGGCAAATCAATCCTTCGGAGGTCACAGCCGCTGATTCATGCAAGGGTGAGGCTGGAAGACCACCTTAACCTTTTCAATACTAAAGCCCCAAAATCACCCTTTGAGGAAATAACCACATGGGTGGGAATTGATCGAGTAGTGAAAGGTTCAACACTTTCACTCCATCAATTTCTTTCCATGTTGCTAGTACATCAATTCACAATTTATTTCCAGTCTTCCTACCACATTTGGCTATTCGACTAGCATTTACTGATGATGTACCCATCATCTGATGAACCCTACATGAGCATTCCAAGATGCTAGATAATCTGGATATATATACATACATATACACTGTCACCAGATCAGCCTGGGGCTGAGGCACAATTAAAGGATTGGAAGCCTCAAATTTGTACTTCAAATAAGGATTCAACATATCACACTGCTTCATGTTACAGACAAAGGTAACACTCTGTATATCACACACTGCTTCATGTTACAGACAAAGGTAACACTCTGTATATCACACATTACTTCATGTTAGAGACAAAGGTAACACTCTGTATATCACACACTGCTTCATGTTACAGACAAAGGTCACTCTCTGTATATCACACATTACTTCATGTTACAGACAAAGGTAACTCTCTGTATATCACACATTACTTCATGTTACAGACAAAGGTAACTCTCTGTATATCACACATTACTTCATGTTAC
>JAUOBU010679818.1:0-10259 GCA_032360585.1 Nereis procera | reverse complement strand
ATCTGAGCATGATGAGAGGCGCAACCCTTGTCGTGACTTATGTTGTCAGAAATGTTCAGTAAGTCTCCTAAAAATCTAACTGGCTGGTAAAATGCCAGGTACTATAGTCGTAAGTGACGCCAGGAAAAACTGGAGATAGACCTATGATATTACCACTCAAATTGATCCGATTTCACAAGTAACTCTGATCCTTCTTCAGTTAGTGGATAGATCCACATTGTGGAGAGTTGTTTCTGATAAACAGATAGCCTGTCCTGTTCTTCTCTGGGCAGTATCCCCACTGATTGCCTGTCCTGTTCTTCTCTGAGCAGTACCCCCACTGATAGCCTGTCCTGTTATTCTCTGAGCAGTACCCCCACTGATAACCTGTCCTGTTATTCTCTGGGCAGTATCCCCACAGATAGCCTGTCCTTTCTTCTCTAGGCAGTATCCCCCACTGATAGCCTGTCCTTTCTTCTCTAGGCTGTTCCCCGCACTGATAGCCTGTCTTGTTTGTTTCTGGGCAGTAGCCCCACTGATAGCCTGTCTCGTTCTTTTCTTGGCAGTAATCCCCCATTGGGTCTTGCTGGTCTTGTTCTTCTGTGGGTAGTATCCCCCTACTACTGGGCAGTATCCCCACTGATAGCCTGTCCTATTCTTCTCTGGGCAGTATCCCCCACTGATAGCCTGTCCTATTCTTCTCCGGGCAGTCCCCCCACTGGGCAGTTCACCCCCCCCCCACCCCCACCCCGATAGCCTTTCCTGTTCTTCTCAGGACAATGTATCATATCCTACTATATTTACTCTTCCACAATCACAACTTCATCTATTTCCTCCAATGAGATTATTTTCTTCAATTCACAGCTTAAGCTGGTGAGTCAGGAATTGATAGAATACCCACCTTGCCAGATCTTATTCCCTACTACAGTTTGTTTTTCCCATCAGAACCCTTCCAATTGAACTAAAATGACACAATATCCAAGGTTGACTTGGGGGTTATCAGAGTGAAAGGGTTAACCATATTTGCCTTCCCTCGTCTTTAGTATCTAATGCAATATGATATCAATCAGTTTCGGATTTGTATTAATTTTTCATCCAATTTGAATAATTTTTAAATCATTGAAATTCTATGCATATAGATTTTACTCCATTCAAGCAGACTAAAATGCAAATCATGGAACGTTTTGGAAATTCCCTGCATAGCATTGGTTCCATTTGAATGTGAGAATTGTACTTTTGCCCATGAACCCTTTTATGCTCAGTGGGTTATTATTTTTTTAGTTCATTTGGCTGTTCCATCAATTCAGTTCTTCTCTATGTGAGCCACTGTGGCTACATCACATTCATCACTATGTTTCCCGTTATATTCTATTCAGATTTGACAGCTGGAAGCCTTCCATTAAAGAATAAAAATAAACAATATTCTTCGGTGATTTTGGGTGATGTGACCTTAAAAGTGATTATGGACTTTCAGAGCTTGTTAGTCGGGGGTGTCCCCCATCTATAGAATCTGGTGTAATACTGTCCAGCTTCGGAATTTTGTTATCCCTTCTACTTCTTCAATTTCCATTCATGTAGCTATTTCATCAATTCACAGCTCACATGTCCAGATTTTATTGCTTCTATACCAGTATTCTGGTTTTCATTTAATCCAAATCAGATCTTTAGAAGCCTTCCCATTGGACTTGAAAGACAATATCCAAGGGTGATTCTGGAGTTACACTTATGGTTACAGTTAAAAAGTTTCAACCTTTTCACTGCTTTAACTATTTTTATCCATGTAGCTATTAATATCCAAATTTGAATGATCATTATATACAAATTTAATATCATTCATCCTATAAAAACAGCACATTTTCTGTCTGGTTCATCCCAATTTGGTTCTCATTGCTCATCAGTTATTGTAGTTATGAGATTTACATGCTTGCCTTTACCATAAAAATTAGTCATTGTGGTCAATTTTAACAAGTTTGGTGAATTCTGTATCAAGGCATGAATAGTAATTGCCCTGTATCTTTGTGATTTGACAAATCATTCCCAAACCCCATTCTTCATCTACAGCTTTCTCTGCTGGTTACCCCTTCCCTACCCTTCCTCGGTGGTGGGCACTTATACTAACACCATGATTTGTCAAATTACAGAAATCAATCAGTGCAATGAAAGCTTCACATGTACAGGTTATTATGGGATTCTAATCTCTGCATATTCTGGAAATAGCCACATGGCCAGATCAAATTATCTACTGTTATTTGCTTTTCATTTATCCAGTTTTGGACCATTAGAAGCCCGCCAATTGGAAGTGAGACACAATATCCGAGGGTGATTTGAGGTTACAGTAATGAAAGGGTTGATTTAGATAAAAAATTAAGGGCATAGCAGGCTTTTTGGACTCTAATATCAGATTATAATATTAGCTTTAGATTGTCATTCATGAGATTTCAAAATTTCAAGCTATTCAAATTCAGTAATTGTCATTCATGTGGCAATTCCCTCAATTCAGAGCTAAAGGTGCACTAAGAATTGATTGAATAGCCAAATGGCCATATCCCATTCCACACTGGACTTCTTTTGTTCTATTCAAATCAGATCACTGAGAGTGTTTAAGTTAGTCTGGAAAGACAATACATCCAAAAGTACTAATGATATATCTGAGCATGAAAGGGTTGCTGTCATATTCTGGGCATTCATGCTATGTCCTCAAATCAGGAATAGTATCCCTCTGGATGCTCATCAAACTATAATTTTGTAATTATTCCTTCCCTCACATCTCACAATAATGTCCCCCCCCCCATGCCTAGAGCATACATAATATGATAATTAGATGACTGAGATGCGCTCAACTTCTGCATCTTTGGTTGCAGGATTCAATTGTCTTAACAGTTTCATTGATATGATATCTGAATGTAGACATCCTCTCTTCTTTTATTGGGGTGAAATATGCTAACACCTTAGGATTCAACACCGAAGTGTGTGACATTTCCCACACCACATGTCTCTCCTTCCCCTATCCCCAGTCTCATATAATCCAGTATGGGTTGAAGAGACGTAAAACACTACTCAATCAACTCAATCCCCTATCCCCATTTTGCAAGTTTTACCCCTATCCTCCATTTTGCAAGTTTTACCCCATTCCTCCATCTTGAAAGTTTCACCCATGTCCCTCATTTTGAAAGTTTCACCCATGTCCCCCATTTTGCGAATTTTCCTTGCTTGAAGATCTTATTTCAGCACGTCAGGCCTTGTTGAAGTTGAGTTGAGTCCCTGCCGAAATTGCCATAACGACAACCTTGTGCTATGATGATGACAACTAGAATGATTGCAGCACCCCGAGTTCTTCTGCTACTGCTGATGCTGCCGCCGCCACTGCCACTGCTGCAGCCACCACCATCATCTGCAACATATGCCAAATGACCTGCTTTCAGAGCAGCAGCACTGTAAATCGGTGGAGTAGCTTGCAATTGCATTTCAAATAATTTAAGTCTTTTTATATTTAGATAGGAGATGAATCATAATGGTCTTGTGGAAATAAGATGTAAGTTAGGGAGGGAACTGATGGATATTTTCTGTTTTATGTTGCAGGTGTGGAATGAAGGCCCTGGCAGAATATGATCTTTGTGAGAAATCAAGGTGCAGGCCAAGCCATCTGAACTCAAGACGATTATTGTGGATTACATATATACCGGGATGTTACAGATACTGCATATCAGATGAGGTAAGGTGTCTCTCTCTTTTTCCGTTGTCAGGTTTTAGAATACAGAAATTGGGACTTCTCAATATTCTGTTTGCCAGCTGGCCAATAGCCCCTTCAACACTTCATCTGATTCTAGCCTTGTGGTTATTCCATCAATTCACACCTCAAGCTAGTGAGCTGGGAATTAATGAAAAGGCCACATGGCCAGATCTTCTTGCCCAGTACAGTTGGCGTTTTATTCAATTTGAATCATTTGAAGGCCTTCCAAATAGACATGAGAGGTACAATATCCATGGGTGCTTTGTGGTTTCTGGGTGTTAAAGAGTTAATGCTAAATGATGCTCAACTGCTGAACACAGATAACACACAGCCCCCTTGCCACAGATGCACCTTGGTGACATTTGGTGCATATATACGTTCAGCAAGTGGCCCCATTCAGCATCATACACATTCAGCAAGTGGGTGTCATTCGGCATTATACGCTGAAAATAATTGATAGTTTATATTTGGTAGCGAGAAAGTAATTTGGTGGCACAGATACTGGTGTAGAGCACTGAATTATTCACAGCTCATGTCAGAGAACTGTTAATTGATGGGACAGAGATGCAGTCCCTGCCACATCCTGGTGTTTTCTTTATTGAGAGTAGGAATACAGCTTGGAAGCCAGTCAGAATGGGAAAGACACAATATCTGTGCATAATTTTGGTAATTCTCTATATATCTGCAATGGTTGCTTTTGTATGTCTGCAAAAGTTGTCCTTTGAGTTGACTTGTAACAGAATCCCACCAGCTTCTGTAGGTACAGTGAAACATGTCTGTTAACACCACCTGTCTGCGAAGACAAATTTTCACAAGCCTTTTCCAATCATTAACCCTTTCTGTTTGGCTATTTGACTCTTTCACTATCTTCAATGATTTCCATCTTTGTGGCTATTTCATCAACTCACAGCTCACACTAGTGACCTGGAAATTGATGAGATGGTCACATGACTTGATCTTCTAACCTACAAAAGGTGGCTTTTTATTTCATCCAAAATCATAAGACTTTCAATTGGACTTGGAATACACAATATCCAAGGATGATTTGTGGATTCTTGTTGTAAAAGGGTTAGAGAATATAGCATCAGGATGAGCTTATCAGTTTGTGCCTGTATGTGAGTCTTGCCAAACATGCATGCCCAAATGAATGGCATGTGTTGCTCGACCCCTTCACATCTGAAATCTCCAAAGCACACTTGAAAATTGTGTCTTTCAAGTTCAGTTGAAAGGATTCTCATAGTCTGACTTGAATGAAGTAAAATGCAAACAGTAATAGGGAATAAGATCAGACTAGTGTAAGCTGTGAATTGATGAAATAGCCACATGGATGGCAATAGGTGAAGTAGTGAGAGTTGAACATGATCAAATAGCATGGCCATTGGGTGAAAGTGGTCTCTCAAGTGGGGTGATCTTTCAAGAGGGGTATATCAAACATGATATGTGAAACACTACTCAATCAATCAATCAATCAAACATGATCAGATAGCATGGCCATTGGGTGAAAGTGGTCTCTCAAGTGGGGTCTGTCATGTGGGGTTCCACTCTAGTGGCTCATCTGTGACACTGGGTTCAGTGAACCATGGCAATGTTTGTCAGATCATGCTCAGACTATTGTCTTGTATTGTAGGGTTGGGAGGTGCTCAAGGAACCATGACTGGAGTGTCAAAGTGAGGCTGAGAGAGTTTGCTATTTTGCTCTCTACTGGACCCTCCAGTGTTATTAGCAACAGCCACAGAGATCAGATCTGACTGTGTGACTTCATCTGGGGGCTTCTTCTAGAAAGGTAAACTCTTCCCATGTATTCACTGATTGTTGAAGTTTTTTTATTGATCCATGTGTGAGTTTGAAAAGAGAAATAGAGGGTAGGTTTTATGTTATAGGCTGGTGATGGGTCAGGTGTTTACGGAATGGAGTCGTAAATGGCTGGAGTTGTCTTTCTGAAGATCGACGATTGAAGTGCGCGACCACCGGTGTTTGTTTTCGGTGCTGAAGGGACCATCTTGTCATCCTGGTGAAGATTTCTGCCATCACAGAATGCACATTGCTGTGTGTATTACAGATGAAATCAGGTAATGTAGCAATAGACACCAACGGTTGTTTGCTGAGAGCTGAATGACCAGGCTTAAGGGGATATGGTGTGGGGATTTATTAAGTGACTAAGGAATAAAATCTGGCTGTTTCTTCAATTCCCAGTTCGCTAGCGTGAGCAATGAATTGATAAGATAGCCTCATGGATGGAAGTTGATCAGGTAATGAAAGGTTTGAGTGCCAAAGATATTGTCATTCACATGCTGCAGCTGGGATGTTAACCCTTTCACTTCCATAACCCTAAATCACCTTTGGATATCATGTCCTTGGAGGTCAACTGGAAAACTTTATGGTCTGATTTGAATGAAATGAAAAAAAAGGCTGAGGTAGGGAACAAGATCCGGCCATGTGGCTATTTCCATCCATTCCCAGCTCACTAGGGTGAGCTGAGAATGGATGGAAATAGCTGCATGGATGGAAATTTCTGAGAATTGAATCAGTCCATCCTCTTATGGTTCCATTTAGTCCCAGCCACGTTGCTTTCATCTCAATTCCATGCTCAGAATCAATAAAACAACCGGAATAGCCAAACCTGGTTTCCTGAGTCAAAATTGACTATTTCACTACTTCATCCATTTCCTCCCATGGCTATTACATCAATTCACAGTTCATGGTAGTGTGATAAGAATTGATGAAATGGCCACATTTCAAGATTTTCCGCTACTAAAGTTTATTTTTTGTTTGATATTGATATTGATGAACCACATGAGGTATACTTGCATTTGTCTTGATCTCTGATCATTATATTCATTTTTTCCCACGTATCTCTACACACTGTCAGTCTTCACTACTATCCATTTATCATCATCATTATAAAAAATAGAAGGATAGTAACAAAATTCCTATCCATATCATTATAATTGTCATAATCAATTTTGCCACTGTCATTCATTATCACTATAATCGATAGCATTTCGAATTTACATGCCAAATGAATCAAAATGGACGGCATACTTGGGACATTTTTGGCTGACCCATTTCAATGAGAAAAATGTGTTTGTCTATCCTCGGTCAAATTGTTCAATTATGTTGCATCCAACATACAGAACACCTTGATTGTTGTGCCAGATTAATTCTCCCTGACAACTATGATCTTCCAAGGTGAGGGTTCATATCAACTCTTACCTCCTTAGTCAACTCTGTAGGCTCATTTCCTATACACCACACTGCCTATTTGCCCTTGATCTGTTGATTAGAGCCTCCTGGCAGCTGTTTATATCAGGCCATCTAATACAAACAGGGTATTTTTCCAACCACTTCACCCAACCCCAGGGAGATATATTACTATAGTAACCCTATTCCTTGTCCTGCCAAGCTCTATTGTATTGGTTTTCCCCAAATAACTCCATGCATTTCGGATCTAAAACCTACTGACTGATCTGAATCACCTGTGAAGTTCGGTTCATTTTGAGTGGTCTTTGATTTTTCTTGCTGTTCCTTGCTAAGCCAGCAGTAACTGGTCCTGAGCATCCATTGCAGGCTTTGTGGGTCACTCCAAGACACTGAATATTCCAAACAAGAGAGATCAGTAGGTTTTATGGTGTATTTTATATACTCCTATTTGGATAAGATCTATCTGGGCATCATGGAAGAATCCTCATATTTATTCCCTATTTGTTTTATGGGTGGGTGAAAATGTTCTTGAGGTAAGCTACACTGTCAGTGTATGTGAGTTTGAAAAGGGTATTAGAGCAGGTTTTATGTTTCAGGTTGGTCATGAGCGTTTGAAAAAGTATGAAGTCCTAGGTGGCTGGAGTTGTCTCATCAAGGATCTAAGTTAGAAGCAGTTGGCCGCAGGTACCATTGATACACTGTTGAAGATGTCTGTCACCCCGTGTATTACACATGTCCACCCTGAAATCAGGTAATATCACAGTATTGAGAGAAGAATGAGTGGGTGTAACACCTTAATTGAAGGGTCAGCTGATGTGTGATGCAGGTAGAGGTGTGAATGAACAGACAGCTGTCACGAACTGACAACCATCATAGATCGCCACTATCTGTGCTTAGAGTCTGTTAGAGGATGCTAACAGAGTACAGAGCAATCTGTCCCTCCAGGATCTTGGAACACATGACATGTAAGATTCATAGGTTGAGACATGTCATTCAACCCCAACTGAACGAAACAAAAATATGACACCCAGTCACTGCTTTGGATTTAGGTATTTGCTAGAAAAGAAACCCCATGAGAGCATAATAATCATATGTGGCTGTCCCATATGATATCTAGGAAATGATAAAAAAAAACCTATACGCAATCAGATTCCATCCATGTGGCCCTTTGATTAATTCCCAGCTCACTACCAGGCCATTTAGAAGCCTTGTAATTATACTTGGAAAATAGAGTATACAAGGGTGATTGGGATTTTCGGGAGTGAAAGTGAGTCTGAGAAGGTTAGGCAGTTGCTTTGTCCATCTTCCTTGCTCCAGTCAGCGAGATGAATCAGTTTGGAGATTTTCCTGTTTGAAATCAATATTTCAGACTATTTAAGCAGGAGTCTGAAATACAGATTTTTGAACGCTAATTTTCAATCTTTCATCCTTCACACCCAAGACCTCCAAATCACGTTTGGATACTGTTTTTTAAATTCCTATTAAATGTTTCTAGAGGTTGAGTCTGAATCTGGCCTTGTGGCTATTTCATCATTCCCAGCTAACTAAACTAGCATGAGGTGAAAATTGATGAAATAGCCACAAGGAGGGAAATTGATGAAGTAGTGATTGAGTTAAAAAAAAAGAGTTGGGCACTTGATGCTCCAGCCATGATCTCTCCTTGACTCTTTCACACCCAGAACCCCCGAATCACCCTTGGATACCATATCTTTCAAGTAGAGTTGGAAGGCTTCTCATGGTCATATTTGAATGAAGTTAAAAGCAACCTGTAGTAGAGAATGCTCCAGCCATGATCTCTCCTTGACTCTTTCACACCCAGAACCCCTGAATCACCCTTGGATACCATATCTTTCAAGTAGAGTTGGAAGACTTCTCATGGTCATATTTGAATGAAGTTAAAAGCAACCTGTAGTAGAGAATAAGTCATGGCCATGTGGCTCTTTCCTTAATTTACATCACACTAATGTGAGTGGTGAATTGACAGAAGAGCCAAATGGATAGGAAAAGCTGAACTTGTGATAGGGATAAATCTGGGCAGATAGCATTGAAGCCTGCTAAACTGGACACCCAGTACAATATCTATGCACATTCTTTATTGGTCTTTTTGGTGTTGAAAAGATGTAAACCTCAACCCACCAAACCACCCAATCGATCAACCAACCAACCAATCTATTCTACTGTGCTTGTGGCAGGGCTTCAAACTCTTGTGTTAGGTCTGTACTTTTCTGTAGTATGCAATATTGATTAGAAGCAGAAATTTTTCCAATCAATGAATGTATGGAAATCACAGGTAATTTCAGCAGATGCTAATAGAAGAAAAGAAGAGGAAAAGTACGTTCCTCATTGTTCTGTTTTCTGTTGTAGTTATTTGGGAATGGACATGGTGACATCGGTTCATAATGAAGATGTGAGCTGGCTACGAAAATTTGGTGTGACAGCAGTGAAACTGACAACTTATGATCACGAGCATGCCTCCGAGGAAAGTCCCAGTCATCAAATGTTGGCGATAATGCAGCTATGGGTGCCCACAACACTGAACTGAAGGTAGGTTAGATTAGGACTGAGTAGTTGTAGTCTCTGTCATAGTAGTAGTAGAAATAGTAGTTGTAGTAGAAATAGTAGTTGTAGTAGAAATAGTAGTTGTAGTAGTAGTTGTAGCAGTACCAGTAGTAGTCATAATTGTAGTCTCTGTAGTGGTAGTTATAGTAGTAGTAGTCTGTAGTAGTTGTAGTCTCTGTAGTCAGTCTTTGTGTAGTCATAGCCTCTATAGTAGTCGTAGTAGCAGCTCTAGTGGTAGTCTCTGTAGGAGTTGTAGTCATAGTAGCAGTAGCAGCAGTTTCTGTATGAGTTTGAGTAGGCGTATTCTCTGTTGTAGTAATAGTCGTAGTAGTAGAAGTAGTCTGTAGTAGTAGTAGTAGTAGTAGTAGTGGTAGTGGTAGCAGTAGCAGCAGCAGCAGCAGCAGCAGCAGCCATAGTCTCAGTAGTAGTCGTAGTCTGAGTTGTAGTAGTCATAGTTGTCTCTAGTAGTAGTCGTAGTTGTAGTTGTAGTTGTAGCAGTCAGTCTGTAGTAGTAGTAGTAGTGGTAGTGATAGCAGTAGCAGTAGAAGCAGCAGCAATAGTAGTGGTAGTAGCAGCAGCAGCAACCATAGCCTCAGTAGTAGTAGTAGTAGTAGTAGTTGTCGTGATAGTAGTAGTAGCAGCAGCGGAGCAGCAGCAGCAGCAGCAGTCGTCGTGATAGCAGTAGTAGCAGCAGTCGTCGTGATAGCAGTAGTAGCAGCAGTCGTCGTGATAGCAGTAGTAGCAGCAGTCGTCGTGATAGCAGTAGTAGCAGCAGTCGTCGTGATAGCAG